>APFE031307934.1:81817-125757 GCA_000404065.3 Pinus taeda | reverse complement strand
TTGGAGACCACTGTAGCATAGGTCTCCCCATTCTTTCCCATTTTTTTTTTGGTAATACATTCACATCGAGCCCCAGATCTAGAATGACCTGATCCATATCATAGTTGCCTATCTACATAGTGAGCCTCATCTCGCACCCTGTCCGTGCCTTATGTTTGCCAATTTTTCTGACCACCCGGTGTCCATGAGGGAACTTCTCTTTGCTGGCGCATTTTTTTATTAATTCCTGCAGGTCTTCCATAGCTTTGTTATCATGTAGGAGTTTTATGCAAGTCTCCAAAAATGTAGTAAGTACATAGGGATCAACCTCTATAGGCACGTTGGTTTCTTGCACCTTGTCCTAGGTTCCTGAGGTGGTGGACTTAGCGAAGCTCTTCTTGGCTTCCATAAATGTTTCCTTAGAGAGATTTAGATCAAATTCAACTTCCTTCTTTGGGGCCTTGTGGACCCATCCGTCCTCTTCAGGTTATTTAGCTTTATCATCACAGTCATTATTACACTTCGCAGCACTATATTCACGTTTTGCTCCTCCTCGCGGGGCTCATCTCTCATCATCTGTAAGTTCTATGTAGGCTACTGAGGTTGCGTTTTTCTCTATTGCATTTTAGCTCTCAACACCAGGCATTCTTCTATAGTATGGTCAAACTAGCTGCAATAATGACATGAAGGGCGGGTCTGATTCTCACATTCTTGCATGTAATTCCCTGGTTGTCCACAGTTGTAGCAGATAATCTAACCACGACCTCTACCAGGCCCTCCTCCTCCTCGGCCCCATCCGCGTCCCTGATAACCTCCGCATGCTCCTCTGGTGCCCTACTCTGGAGGCCAAGTTTCTACTTGCATCCGATATGTAGGTGTTGTTTCCATCATCAGCTCATCATGGCCCATTGATTTGTAGAAGTTACAGAATAGTTGCTAGGGTGTTTGGATGAATTTTTTAATTAAGTGACTATTATCCATCGCATGTTGTCAAATAACCTGAAAAATAGTGCATCATAGAACAACCCCCACACTCGGCCTTACTAGGGCTTCTGGCATCAGGGGAATTGGCCCCCCTCCAACAATATAATTCCCATACACTAGATAGTGGTCTTTATTATGCCCTTCTCCCTTGCACTTCAAACAACAAAATTCCACCCACACTTCTGATTTAGTCTCCTTGTCTTTCTTCAAACTCTGTAATTCTAGGTGTAGGCTCTATAACTGAGAGCAGATCTGCTGTACCCCCAAGGTCGCATCCTGAATAGGTGATGCATGTAACATCATCGTGATCTCCAAGGCTTTTGCCTATGTTCCTATCTTTTATTCTGACAGATAAATTCTTAGGTGGGGTAGAAGCAAAGCCATAAACCATTTGCGATGTTGACTATCTGTGAGTTGCATGTTAGCTTCTCGAATCTCACACTTCAACCTTTGATCTAATTCCCAAGGCATCTCATCGACCCTCATCGTGATTTATTTGAATTCAATTACTCACTGTGAGTCAAACTTAGGCTTATTAAACTCCTTGACTAAATCCGCCCTAGTCTTTGCCATCGATGCAAGAGGATTATCAGAACAATACTTAATATACCAAGTTAGTGTGCGATCTTGTAGAGTGGTAACCAATTGTGCCTTCTTTATATTGTCATCAGTAATATGTTGTGTTTTCCACACAACATTTGCCACAAACCAAAACTTCTGTGAATCTTCACTTCCTATGCACTTGAAAATTGGTAGCTTCAGCATGTTCACCATATTGAATGGTGATGGTGGAGGTGGAGGTGTGGGCCAAGGTGTATGAGGTGGAGGTGGAGTGGTTGACTTATTCACTCGAGGAATTCCCTGAGTGATTAGTTGAACAGTGCTTTGTGGCAGAGTCTGTTCTGCCCCTTCATCGTCACTTAAAGGAGTCCCAATCAATGGACTACACTGCGGTCTTGATCCTTGATGATTTCGAAAGAATCGTCCACTTCACATAGCTCTAAATCATCAAGGTAATGGCATCACCCCATTTTAACATAACAACATTTTAATCCAAGTATTCAATGATCTTAAATACTTACTTCACGGTCCTTTGAAGAATCGTTTCTATGCTTTGCTATAGCTGACCGAGTTATCAACTGCAAATTTTGTAAAAAATCCTCCTATAATCTGATTGAGCTAATGATCAATAGCCTGCATGATCTTGTTTTCAGAAGTTTCTAGCTGTCGCACTGATTCTAGAGTCCACACTATAGGACTATCGAGCTTCCACCTTCCTTGGCTATCTATTAATTTAGCTAACGACTCATACAATTCAATGCGAAAAGTACAGAAGAAGATCTCTTCTATCTTTGTATAAAGATATTTTTTCAAGCACTCTTATTTTTATAGGCGGGATTCCTATTTTCTTGTACTGCAAACTCGTGAATCTTCCGATCCAACCACTTTTCAATTTCTTTCCTGGTCGGATTCCAATGATGTGACATCACACATCTCCTTCAAGAAGATCTCGGTCATGACAATGGAACCATTTGTTGGCTTAGGGGGTCTTGACCCAGGTTCAGAGTTAGTTGCTCAAACCAACAAAATCCTACACTACTAGCCCTTTTGGTAACAACCTTCATAGCATAGGCTGCAGTCTCACCCAAAGCAGTATGGGGGGATGCAAGAACCAAGTTTCTACATCCAGAGATTAGTGTGATGTCTTTCAGTGCCTCAGATATTCCTTTGCGCAGATCGATATCCTCTTGGGGCACGTTGTTGCAATTCTGTTAAAATAGCCTTCAGACCTTCGCGAAGGTCATCGATCAATCCATCTGGACCTTTAACTATAAATTTGTCTACTTAAGCACATCAGAAGGCAGTCCTAAATTAGGGTTTGTGCAAATTCACTTAAGTTATTAATAAATATAAGAGAATTCATCAAAGTCTTCACGAAAATACATAAACATGCATTGCGTACGTCATTAACAGCTATTCAAGAGAATCCCATAACATTCGATCAATATTCCATAAAACAAATCATTCATTGACAAATACAACATTAACATAAGTAAACAAAAGTACACAAGAATTCTTCATAAACCATCTTTATTGATGTTAAATTCAAGGTTACAAACTCGAAACTACCCTACGCACACAATTGTATGAGTCTGCGCACTCAGCTGCAAAATCTACCTATGCCTCTGCACACTTAGCGGCAGAGCCTTTCTTCTACCTTACCCACTCTGCCTCACTATCACTTCCCTTTCTTATCTTCCATTACTACAAAAAAACATGCCTCGGACTCTCTAAGACACTTTTTTATATCCTTTTTTATACAATTCCATGGTCTGCGAACCATGGGTGGATCTCAAAACCGACTCAAACTTTACATAAAACAAGGGGCCAAACCCCTTTGACTCCTATTCATGTACATGCTCTACAATCACAAATCGTGGAGACTTTACGTTAATTACAAAATTGTATCAAAACTTGGGTTATGTTAACCGCAAAACTGACCCAAGGGACCCCATCCCAATACCTAATGTGGTTTAAGTTCTAGAAAATGAAGCATTTTTCAGGCTATTACTATGCAGGGGCTTGATGGAGACAACTAGGAGATAATATAGTGGATATGTCCAACTCCTTAAATCCTTAAAATCGGCTTGGGATCACATGGCAGCCAAGTGACTCCTAGTACAAGTGAAGGCCAAGAGTGATAAGATCCACCATTTTCGAGATCAAGGAGGGAACCACTCCTACTTTCAAGGGATTTTCTTTAGCTGCCATTTTGTATAAATAAACTATAAGAATATCTCATTAGGATTTAAAGTTTTTGTTCAGCTAAGAGTAGCTATTGAGCTTCAAGCGTGACATCGTTACTTTAAACTTTTATGTGATGTATTAGACCTGCAATTTTTGATAATGAGAAGTTGGATTTTAGGTTGCATCTAAGTTAGTTTAAGAGGATTGAGACCCTTGGGTTTGGGCCCAAGCCAAAGGCTTTGGTCCCTCTTTTCTCTACTTATTTTTCTTCTTTATTCCAAGCAGTTCATAGCTTTTTTCATTTTAGTAGAGATTAATCTATAAAATAATGGGGCTGAGGCCCCTACATCACCTCTCTTGTGGGAGAATGAGTGGTAGGATTCATAACCACAATCCAAAAAAATTGTGTTTATGATTTCTTAGATATACATTACCATTAGTTGCCTTATTTTACATTTTCTTTCTGTAGCTTAGAAGTCATTTTAGTAATTATATCAGCGCTATTGCATAAATTAGATTTTATTTAAATTCAACTCATATTTTCCATCATAAGTTATCTCATTTTGTTAATGATAAATGGATTCATGCATGTGATTGATTGAAGGGTTGTGTTGATCTGCAAGGAAGGGCATGTTTACTACTTCCATCTTGAGTTCCTTCATCTTCTCTTTCCACTTCCAAATACTGTCCCAAAACCCTGTTCTATAAGTCATTTTTCCTAGTACACTGAGAGCACTAATCCTAGTGCAAGGTAGACCTCTCAGAGGTCCTAAGCTTGGATAGGGGCTCAAACCAACCCCCCTCCATTTGATTCAACTTCTATCCACCTATCTTTACCCTCAAGACATAATTTTCACCTTCAAAAGCCACTCATATGCCCTCCTGTAACATTGCAGGCCTTCTTGTAGCGTTACAGGCCTCCTATAGCAATCACCTGTAGCAAACATGTAACATCACTTTCCTTCATCAATTTTGATCCACAATACAACTTTGACGCAGTCTAGATGAGTAATGACCCCCAATTGTGATTTTGTGATTAGGGGAAGCTCCTAGGCCACTCCAACCCTTCCTTTTCTTCACTACAAAAACATAGTAGAGTTGGTTTTTTTAATCACAAGTATGATGCAAGTGGATTAATGATTTACAATAAAGTGTGAACTAGGTAGATGGTACATGCAATTATGATTGGTAATTTGATGAATTATGCAAGACAAAATACTTTCCTTTCTGCAAGTAGATTTGGTAGTTTGATGGGTTTTGCATGATAGAATAGATTTCTTTTCTGCAAGTAGATTAGCCTTTGTCCTTTCATGAATTAATTAGTTAACATTTACAAGTTTATTCAGTGGAATTTCCACTTTCATAGCTAAAAGTAATTTCCAAGTGTACCTTTATCATCAAGCTTTCATCCTAATTCAGTAGGAGGAATGGTCTCTGAGCACTTTTGATCTAATGTCATAATTGAGGGTGACATGAGTGGAATTCTATATGTTGTACATATAACACTGTCACCTCTAAGTTTGTACAAACCCAAGTTTGATAATTTGATTTTAGGAGCTCTTGGGAGTTGCAACATTATTGGTGCAATACTAGGGCTCAACATCAAGGTCCTAAATTTTATTTCCCTATACCATCTTACTGAATTCTTTAACTTTCCAACCTTCCACAGAGAACTGCCAAGCGTTTTCAATATATTTCCATACCCCATCTATCTCTTGCATATTTCCATCATGCACAGGCATAATAAGACCAATTCTCACCACTCTATCTCCCATACCAAAACACAAATATATATCTTCATGGAAAGAACCATCACATAAATAACCCATCTTCTTTCCTCAAGGAATGTCCACTTTATACAAGCATGCATGTCATCGTAATGCAATACCTCCCCCTCTAACATTCGAAAATACCAGTCAGGTGGTGGGCCCCCCATGGATCCTTATGTTGCCCCAGTCCATCACCGCCATTAGGGAAATCAATTGAATACATGTAACAGGGTAAATCATGGAATTGAATTTTAAAAATTAAGGTTAAAATTAAGGTCAATTTAAATATATGTATGGGTTTAATTTGCATATTTATTTACAATGTGAAGTAGTTTAACAATTTTATTTTTGGTTTTTTTAATTTGAATTTGTTGATATAATTTTAATAATATTGTGATTTTAGTTATTTAAAATAAATTTTGGATACATAAAGAAATTCTATACCCTAAAATGTCCATGTGGCATTTGGATAGTGTAAACTATATAACTCAAAATTGTAATTCCAACAAATTCTTGCTAAAACAAAGTTGACCAAAAAATATAATTGAAAATAAATAAAAATATAGAAAAAACAACTATGATGATTTTATTAGTGTAAATATAAACTAGTTAAGTAAATTTATTAATAGACAATATGTTAATTATTCGTTACAGTGTTAAATTAAAATTTGTGTCAAAAATGGACCAGGTTGTGTGTTGATTATAAGGTGAGTTCTTTATTAGTGAAGTGAAGGAAACATTAATTTTGTAGTAAATAGAGTTTATTTTCTAGTACTTTTTCTTTAAGAACATTTTAAGTTCATTTGATGGAATCTTGGAATTAAAAAATCTATAATGTTAAGATTCTTAAATGCGATTTGATTCAATAGTATCTATGTAGTTAATATTTTTGTTAAAAAAAGGTAGTTTTTTCACACTTAAAATTGAGAAAAAAATTCTTTGTTACATAATCAAAGACTTCAACAAAATAAGAGCGCAAAGTTCAAGTGGTTATTGCCTTTTAAATGATATTAGGTTGGATTAAGGCACTTCTTCATGTGGTCGTGTTGTAAAGTTATAGTTTGAGGTTGAGATATATATTACATTTAAATTTGATCTTAAGCATTTGTTTAGAATATGTCACATGTCTCAAATTCACTTATGGGTATATATCACTCCAGTGCATCCTCTATAAATTTGAATTTAAAATTTTATTCTAAACTAGATTTGTCATAATATGATGCCATGATTAATTATTCTCAATATGGATCTAATACCATCTACAACATCTATAATTAATGCCATATGAGTTCTATAACAAATCAAAAACCCAATTGGCACTCTGATATGACGAGGTAACAATATGCCCCACATATCAAAAACATATGCAGTCCTAACAACGTTTCATTTCATGCATAATTGTAAACATGCCATCATAAAAAAATATTAAACACATCAAATATGCCATCGAAAATCATGTAACATAGAAAATGTATCCTTTTATGAGGTCCCACCAATCCATATCCATTGTTATTCAATCTCTCTCAATAATAGGTCACCCTCAAGTTGAGGTTACCACTCCACTAGGAAAAAGGATACCTAAGGCTATTAGGTATTATAATCAACACAACAATAACTAGACCAAGGAACTAAACTCTAGTTGAAACTCCAACCTAACAACCTTTGATTCCCCATTATCCTGCAAAATTGAAGGAATTGTATCCACTTATCTATGTTGTAGTCCCTCAGGTGGCACCACTTCCCTCCAAGAGCTCCAACATAGATTATCTAAGAACTCTCATAGCTATATGGTTCCAGGAACTCCAACTTATATAATGGAGTCTCTAGGAACTCCTAAGGCCTCACATAAGGGAAACCTATTCCTAAAAGTTCTTTTTCTAGGTCTCCATCCTTCCCCAAGGAAATCTAAGGAGAATTATCCACCCCTATCGACTTATGATTTATAGGGTTTCCCAAGTTAACAAAGTTATAGTGGATCCTCTACTCTCACTCAAGATATATCCAAATCAAAGGTGGTAATAAAGGAGTGATGTAATTATTGAGAATGATGGATTTTTCAGGAAGCCTAAAGATTTTATATGCATTCTCCTTTTCTAACAAGTGGAAACTTAATGGCTACCTCAACACACTTGGTAATTCATCCCACGACTTAGGAAATTAGGATAGAAATAATGACATACGATGTATGAATTTAGTAATATATTATTTTATTTCTTCACTAAAGCTTCTTGACGTAGTCCCTTTCATTAATCCCCTAGCCTCCTTTTCATGGATGGATTCCTCATCCTCCATGTTGTCTTGCATGATTAGACTTAACGAGTGATGTATTGTATTAATATGTGAGTGTGATTATAATTTAAATTTCTAGGCTCACTCTGTTATTAGAGCACATGCCCTCTTTTCTAATATTGTACAAGAACTCCAACCCCAAAACATACATACATTGGCACTCTAACCCAAAAACCATACTTGCTCACTAACATATAAAACATAAGTAAATTTATAATATAGGGGTATTACATTCCCCTCGCCCTTATTATGCAATATCTTTAATGCATTATATAAATATGTAGAATCAAAATCCTCAAAAATATACAAGTACTCCTCTTGCATGGAATCCTCATGCTCCCACATAGCACCTTCAGGACCAAAACAAGTCCATTATACCTTTACCAAGATGATGGACCAATTCTTGTAAACTTTGACGTTCTTATCTAATATGTGCACTACCTGGACCTGTAATTCACCCTCATGCTCAAACTAGATCACAACCTAATCAATTACGTGGTTAGGACTAGGGACATACTTTTTAAGTAATGACGCATTAAACACGTTATGTATGCACATGGATGCAGGTATTAAAAACATGTATGCAACAAGTCTAATCATCTTTAGGATTTTAAATTTCCCATAATGTATCATTGCTAGTTTTGGGTAGCTTCCTAATCTTAATGAACATTCCTTAAACTTCACTTTCAAGAAGACATGCTCACCCACTTTGAATTATTTGTGTGTTTTACCTTTTTATATAGTTTTTTCTTCATGTTCTTCTTTAATTTTACCATATTATCTTATGTTTCTCTAAGTAATTTTGGCCCAATAATAGCCTTCTCAGTTGGATTATCCTAACTCATAAGTTTCTTTCATTTCCTACCATACAAAGCTTCAAATGGGCTCATATCTAAAAATTCCCAAAGACTTTTTTTTTATGCAAATTCAACCAAATATAAATACTCTTATTTTTTTGATGGTTTATCCATCACATGCATCCACATCATATCTTCAATCACTTGATTGGTCCCGTTTTTTTCCCATCTAACTCTAGGTGATATACTTTTCTAAAATTTACTTTCTCCCAAATAATTGGATGTTAGGAAGAGAAGGGATTCAATTATTTAGAATTGTGTCTTATTCCATTTCTAAGAGAAACATTTGAGAGTGGTAACTTGTGAGTATAATGGATGAGGATGATCACGTAACATGCATTAAGGCCACAATGGAAAAAGGTAAGTTCACAGTGAGTTCCCATTCCTTTGTATATTTGTTTTTAGAATTGAAGAAATGAGAGAAGAGAATATGCCTCACCTTCTCAATATGTTTCCTCTTATATTGGGTTTTTAAGGATAAATCCTATTTCAATTGTGTGGATGGCTTATAATTGCACCTATTTTCATTTTTTTGTTTTAGTTATTTCTTAAAATTCAAGCAAAGCTAGTAATTAATTAATCTGGGGTCTAAGGAAACATTAATTTTCATATTTTAGAATATTATTATTTGTTCTGATGAAATATTCTATTGGAATATCCATGGCATTTACAAATCATATTGGTATCAACAAAATTTTCATTAAAGTATTTGCGGGAAAATATAGGATCTAGGAATTGGTTTAAGAAAAAAATTCGTAGAATCCTATCCATGGCAGATAAGTTTGTTTACAAAACCCTTGAGATATAATATTATAGAGACTTTCAAGGAAGAAAGAGAAAGTAGTTGAAATTTCTCAAATTTGGTCCTCCTCATGGTGGTTCTAGTAGGTAATACTTGACCATTTAGGGAGGATGAAGGATCTAACTCAAAGATCGAATCACAAGGGAAACTAAGAGATCACAAAGAGAAAAAAAAAGAAGCTGAGGAAAGAACCTATGAAAGACAGGCCAAGTTACAATATCATTATCGATTAAGCACTAGACGGACCCCATGTTAAGCATAAAACCCCATGTTAAGCCCTAGATATTGGGTTGTTGCAATAATATTGCTATATTTTTAGGTAGGCCAAAGACTTTTAGTGTGCCCTTTCATTATAATAGTACTCTTTCTATCCCTATATATATTTGTAAAAGGAGGTTTTCCCCTCATGGATTATAATTATTGGATTATTGTCATTTTTAAGGTGCATGGTTCATAATATTTGGTCTTAAAGAATACAAACAAAGGTGTTTCTTACTTCAAATGAGTAATCATGGCATTTTCAATATAATTTTTTAGGGGAGAAACTTCAAGCTATGAAATTATTTGAAAAATGAGGAGAGATATTGATTTACATCTAATTAAAATTTTAGATTTTGTTTCAATATACTTTCATACACACACCCTATGGAAGTTAGGGTTTTTTAATGGTCCTAAATTAATTTCAAACGAGTGATATATTGGATTTTTTTTTATAACCTCCTTTTTAGGATACTTCGGACTATGAAATATTTAAGAGACTTATGAGAGGTATTATGTATGGATAATAAAAATTTCGAATTTTGGTTCACTACAAATTTGGTGATATATTCTCTAGAAGTTAGGGGTTCTGCATAGTTCTAAAATCAGTTTCAAACTAGCGATATTGAAATTTCTGTTGTAAATTTCTCCTAGGGAAATTTCAAATAGTGAAATTTTCAAGAATATGAAAGGACATACTAAGTACATTAGTTAAAAATTTCATAACCATATTTTAAAAAGTTGACATGTAACATACTATATAAGTTTTCTATTGGGAAAAGACCAAAATTCAAAAAAAATTCGGAAGCTTACCATAACTTTCACTTAGGACATTAAATTTTTGTTAAACCTATGGAATTGTAGAGAAGACATATCAAAGTAATCTAGGCCAACATTTTAGATTTATAAGGAACAATGTAATCTTTGAAACTCTAGCCAAGAAACCTCAAAAAATCATGAAAAGTAGTCCAAAAAACGAAAAGTGTGTGTTCTGGAATGATGTTTTATTTTTTCAGGGTTAATTTTGCAACATATTTAAAAAATGGCAGTACAACCATTTTTTTGCCCAAAATAAATTTAAAAAACTATTTTTCTTTCCCAAGTATAATTTCAACATTTTTTAGTAATGATGTTAAAGATAAAATAATGGGATCTGAATCACATTAAAATTCCAACTGTTTTCATCCATGTAGTTAAACATATAATAACATGACACTAAATATCGCTAAAATTCTATTTTTTTTCAACCATAACATTAAAAAAAATGAAAAAGTTTCAACCATAGAATTAGAAAACTCTAAGTTTTCAACACATTTAAACCATCACATTATGAACAGATTACATGACTAAATTAATCAAAATATCAATACTTGTATATTGAATGAAACATAAATTATATCTCCAAGTTATTGTTGCATTGTGGATATTCTAAACAATAAAATTACTCATAATTAAAAAATATAATCCAACAAACATAAAAATGACTCATAACTTCATTTAACATCATATAGAAAACAAATTTTTTATTTCAAGATATGATGCAAACATCAATTATATAAATTGTCTTGGACAATTATTCAAAATCACTCATATCTTCTTGCACACCATTAGAATTCACATCTTTAGATGAACGACTAGATGTAAATGAAGATGTTCCATATTCTTCTCTTTCATCAACTAGTGCCCCATCTGAGTCCACATGCATGCCCACCATTTCAGGTTTCAAAATTCTTATAGATCTGCAACTGGGTTTAGCAGACTCCCATATCAGCATTGTTTCCTCTAATAACAACCTCTTTAGGATCTCTATCATCTTGAAGCGAAGAGTTCCTGTCTTTGTTTTATTGAAGTCATAAACAAGCATGTCAACATCCTCCAATTTTAAGAGGTATGTGCGATGACAATTTATATCTGTACGCTTTCTCTTTCCCTTTCCTCTAATTTTTTTATCAACTACAATCTATGGCTTGTACACACCATTGAATGCGTGTGTATTTGTGGCATACCAATGTAATTCAACACCTGCAACATCTTCATTTTCTGTAATGACCTTTATAACCTTAGCAACCCAGAATAGATAACCATTAGCATCTCCATCTTCTAGAAATGTGATCATGAAACCCTCCTTAATATCTTGTATTGAACCCCTGTAAAGCTATTCCATGGCTTCATGTTATGCATGAGATCTTCTGGAACCAATATACATTTCTCTTTCATCTACCCATGAAGGATTAATAATACCTTCAGATTGTTGTTGTTCAATCATTTTTCTTTCCTCATGTTCATTTGACACATTTTGTGGTCAGGTAAATGGAGTTTTCAAAGGTATATCTTCATTTGTTGATCTTGAAATGATATCACTCTGATTATTGAAAAAATACTCCCACCAAACTAAATCAGCAATATCAAAGTACTCATATGTATATCTAATACATATTTTAATTTCTTCGAGGCAATCAAAATAATTTATATCTCTCTTCTTCCTTTGTGCATTATAAACTTCAACAACTAATTGTAATAACAATATATTTGATGCAAATATTGGATGATTTGGAATGAACTTCAAACATGCCAAACCTAACGACGATGCTCATTCTGTAGTCGTTGAATACTTCTTCCCCATATTAGTGTTTTCCTATGAGATTTTTTGATACAAAATTGATGTTGGAAGCCAATGCCATTAACTTGTTCAATGTATTTCTCCTCACCATGTGATCCTAGAATAAACCTTTGCATGTCAACAGTTTCTTCCAACACATGAAAAATAGGCTCTGGCATATATGATTTCTTAACACATTCAATTAATGATGGAAAGCTCCCAACATCGTTCCTCCTCTATGTGACTGAACAATCACTGAACATACAATCAATATGGTCATGAGTATTCCCAATAAGAATGAAATCAACCTTTACCTTCTAAAAGATTATCAGTTCAACAAACATGTTTAGATATCCAAAAAAAAATAAAAATTGTTTTCATGATAAAAAGTTTTCTAATTGTCGATACAAAACTTCAGGAAGGTTACCAGAACAATGAGAAAGCACATCATGAATTATGGTTATTGTCATATTTGCATCATTATGAATATTTCGACTTGTGAAGTATATCCTTGGCAATATTTTCCCATTGAAGACAATAGAACCGACCAAGTGAAACTGAATAAAATTTTCCTCCTATAAATTTTTGGGTATGCGAAAAAATGTGGTAGAAGTGTTTTCTTCTGGTCCATACCATCAATTATCGAACCCAAATATTTATTTGGATTATCATAACACTTCTTTCGATGCTTGTACAATTTTTTCCTCTCACTTTTTTATTGTTCGTAATGCTCTTGAGGTGCTTTGACAATGGAATCTACCCAACATAAAAGAAAGCCATTAATAAATATGTTTTCATAGTTGACGACTATACAATTTTTAAAAATTATGTTATGAATGGTTACCTCTTTCTGCCCCTTCACATTTATCCCTTTTTTATTTAAGAGAAGCACATGTATTGCAAACCCTCATCCTTGTCTTCTTAGGAATATGGAATTTGTTGAATTCTTTCTTCCATATCTTCACAAAATATTGATATGTAATAAATCGACCATTTCCTTCAACACCTTCTGTATACTCTTTGTATAAGTTGTATATTTATCGTCTTGAAAAATTATATGGAATATGTATTGCCTCTCTATTTGGCATACACTCTCCATGCTTTAAAAATAATTTTTTCATCCATGACATTGCAGTATTTGGTAATGACCCAAATTTTCATTTATGACGTAATTTTGAATAAAATGGGGGATCCTTTTCCAAATTTTCTTGGATTCTTAACAAACGAAAATTACTAATTGAATGAAAAATTTTGAAATCCTTTCTACATACAAATAAAGACCCAATATGATAATCATAACCTGACAATGTAGATTGCATGCGCCCCAATAAATATGAATTTTGCATGCTTTTATTAGTTGACATAAATATCTTCCTTTTCTCCAATGCAAACCTGAAATCCATATTTTTCAACTAATCCGTTTGATAACATTCACTTGAAATGAGGGAACTAATAGCAATTATTGTCGTGAGATATTCTTCTCTACCCCTTGTATAACTAGAACATCTTGGATCGATACAAAAAGGTATGCTCCTACTCCTTGATACAATAGCTGTTGACAATGTCTCCATCATTGAATCATTATATATAATAATTTTCATCATCATTAGGAGGAATATTATCCTCACTATGATTATTTGTGCCTTTGAAATACTGACTTGGAGGATATTCTTCATCTTGCCCTTCATCAGTGCTACCCTCATAGTTCTTAGAATTAGGACTAAATGGAAAATTTGACTCTTTTTCCATTGCATATTCTTCATCATGTGCATTGTCATTGCTACTCTGTACTTACTGGAAATTCTTCATCCTGCCCATTGTCACTGCTTCTCTCATAGTCCTTAAGATTAGGACTAATTGGAAAATGTGACTATTTATTTACTCGAAATTATTCATCCTGCCCTTCGTCACTATTGCTCTCATAGTCCTTAGGATTAGGGCTAAGTGGAAAACCTTTCGGAAGTAGTATAATACATCAAATTATATATTTTGGGATAAATGTTTTCCACTTAACTAATTCACCCATATTCTACACATGAATACCATTCCAACGGTGTGAGAATCACCTCCATTGGAGTTCATATGCAAATGTTATGCTACCTGGACGTTTCCTTCCTATTTTGACCACCATAATTCAATATGATGTTGCATTATCCCCCATTATTCATGGAAAATGCACTATCCACTTTATCATGATCAAGAATACTCTATAAGAGTTAATGTTGTAACTCTAATTAAGAGTTAAAGATGTCAAGCCTAACCACTAGTAGGATATCAGGCTATGTTATAATCGAGCCACTAGGAAGGCAAATGGTTTCATCTATTTGAGTGCATCTTGTTCCATAGATAGGAAGAGTGCCTAAGGCTAGATATATAGGACTAAATAGAGATATTTTGTGCACTATAGTATTCCATGAGCCATAGGTCTCACTCACTTGTACTTGCATCCATTTATGTTCAAAGAAAGAGAGAGCAAAGCAAGCTCACCTTCTAGCTAGGATTTCTCCCATAAGGGTTTCCTAGATCATATCTTGTATTCATTGTGGTTTGTGACTTTTACCTCATTTTTCTTTATTATCCATATTTTATCTATTGCATACATAAGCATAACACAATAGTTAATTAATTTGGAAATCTAAGAAGAAACTAACTCTCATATTGTATATTTTAGATTTTCAAATATATTTTGGTAAATATGTTGTAACGAGTCTCCAATGGATATTCTGTACAATTTACAAATCAATCATAATTTAAAATATATAGAAAATTAATTATTATATTTTTGAAAAAACAGTTTTGCATAAGAATAATGTGATCTCTACAATTTTACAAATTTTTGTAGCGAAATTCCATTGTTTAAGTGCTCAAAGTTAACACTAAAAAAAAAAAACAAAAACACATGCATTATGTTATGCATGAAAATGCCATATCTGTATAGGAAAACTTAAATTCCTTTTATTTGTTTGTTCATTAGCGTATCTTTGACTTGTGGGAATAGCATATGGTCTAAAAAAATAAAAATCATGGGCATGTAAACTATCTAAATCATCTAATATCCTACCCAACATACACATTAGCAACTCTTAGCTTGGTAGGACTTTTAGGTGTCTCCTCCCAACTACTATGAGCTTTGAACCTTGGTCATCTTATAAAACAAAACCCTTGGAATCAAATCACACTAGAGAGTTATAACTAGGAAAACTCAAATTTCACATAGTTATATATGATTTATATCAATAAAAATTACATATTTAGAAAGCCTATTCATTTCCTATATTTAATTTTTTTACACATTCAAATTCAATGTGAAAATACCTTGATAATCCCTCCAAATTTAAATGTTATTATCTTTCCATATTTACATTGTCACTAACACATGATGAGAGAGCACCATTAACTTGTGTCCACCCAACGACAACTAATACTTAACACCTTAACTCATAAATATATCTTAACTACATTAAGAACCACCTTAACCCAAAATAAAACTCAATCACATTTAAAACACAAAAACCACTTGGACTTTGTATTTTTGTTTATTAAAATAAAATTCAATCACATTTTTTTAAATGTTTAAAATCAAATTTAATTGAAATAAATATTTCAACCATAAACTAATATTTTACAGTCTAACTTATAAATATATTGTTAGAAAATTATATATTAGAGATAATGGAACACATAAAATATTATAGAAACATAAACACAAAAAACCCATCAAACAAGAGAGACATAGATATATGTGGTTCACCCAATTTAGGCCACATCCACAAAGAAACAACCAATCCTTCATTTTATATTATCCAGCAAAATGAAGAGATACAACATATAACAAATCCATTGTAATTACCTCTTAGCTCTCACACAATCTCATCTCTCTTTCTCGCTCAGAATCCACATATACATAGACGCAATACAATTCCCCTAGGGATTACCTTCTAGGGGAAAAAACCAAAATTAAACATACATAACTTCTATTGTTAGGTTGACTATGAAATTACAATGATAGTAGCCCCGGATCGTGAACAAATGAGCATCGTTGCCACCCCATTACAAACTGAAATCCAATATGGTGATACCTCTAAATAAAGAAGATAATCAGACTCCACACACAACATATATCTCAAATACTAAAAATTGCATTCACTAATATTTTACAACCTAACTCATAAATATATCTCAAACACTAAAAATTAAAATTACATTCACTAATATTTTAGAATCTTAATCATAAATATATCTCAACCACCAAAATTACATTAATATAACTAATGAAATTTCAAATATAAACTCAATATTTCCAATTTTGCCAATTTTTCAATTCCAAAATTAGAACAAATACACCTAAATTAATAGAGAAAAAACTACATAACATTAACTCTATTTACTACAAAAATTTACATATTTTCTTCACTATTTAACAAAAAAAAAAGTCCACTTATAATCAAATATAACCTTAAAACCGTTAATTTAAAAAACTTAATTAACATATAACAAATAATTAACTCAGTGTTATACCAATAAAATCATATAACTACTCTATATTCCAACTAAATATGTAAAATAAATTTATTATACATACTTAAACTAACTTTAACTCTAATTTATATAATTTTATAATTGTAAAATCCCTCGTACAAAAGATAATTTATAACCATCCTTATTAAAATGCTTAATATTAATCCATATTCTATGTGCAGATGATAAATACTATTTTAGATATTTATTTTAAAACACAGCAAGGGGGATATCTTTTTAGATTAAAAAAGTATTCACATATTATTTTGCAAAAGAGATATTATGCCGACAATAGTATAAAAAGGTTTATAATTTCTTTTTGAAATATAGCAAATATAAAAAACATCTATAATTTCTTGCGTATAACTTGGATGTGAAAACATTTTTTTAAATAAAAATAAACTATTGACTAATAAAAAATCAATAAATATTAAATGTTATTTTTAGTTTATAATATATGAATTTAAAAAAATAATTTTTATCTATTTGGTTAAATTTTTTTTCTATTATTTCTTCAGTTATTAAGAAAATATTTATGTGATTCAACTTATATATGAAAATATTTTGTGAGAAGTATTAAAAATTTATATATTATGTTTAAGAAATTGTGATTTAAACTTTTAGTTTATTTACTAACCACTCAAATTATATTTTAAAATAAATGAAATTTTTAAAGAATTTTTTATTTTATAATGGTATTATTCCCTCTTTGAACATGTGAGAAATAATTGATTAGTCTCGGACTAATTTATTTATCCATGTCATTGAAATTATTGAAGCCTTTGCATCTAATGAATTGAAGTTTCACGAACTAAGTTGAGATGTAAGAGATTAATAAATTGGAATATGTCTTTGCATCTAATGAATTGAAGTCTCACATACTACGTCGAGGAGATGTAACAGAAAGAAATTAATTGGAGTCTCATCTACTTCATTAGAGATTTTTATGAAGTTGTTTGATTTAGTTTATTCTGGCCAAAATTTTAATAGAAAATTTAACAGAAAAAAATCTAAATCTCCTAAATTTAATGAAGATCTAAGTGTTCTCATAGTTTCAATGGCACAGTTTCAAAAATTTAACAAAAATCCAAGTGTTCTAAAAGTTTCAAGGACATAGTTTCTTACCTTTTAAATGATTTTCAAATGTTTTTGACACTAAAAATCTTAAACATTTACCATTACATAGTTTCTTACCTTTTTAAAGATTTTCGAATGTTTTTGACACTAAAAATCTTAAACATTTACCATTACATAGTTTCTTACCTCTTCAAAGATTTTTGAATGTTTTTGATACTAAAAATCTTAAACATTTACCATTACATGTTGGTTGGTTAATCACCTTGTCCAAGTCATGTTCTCTTAAACGTTTACTATCGTTTACTATTTCTTATTTTGGTAGGCTGTAGTTTATAGCCATCTCATAGAGTGGTTATTCACTTTGTTCAATCCATGTTATTTTAAATATTAGCAATTTCTTACTTAGTATGTTTTAGTTTATGATAGTTTTTGGGAAGTTTTAGTTTATGGTAATTTTTTGTAATTATTAACCAGTTTTAGTTTATAGGAATTTTTTTGGAAGTTTAAGATATATAAAAAGAAAAAAGAAAATAATAATATTAATAAAATAAAATAGTATTAATTATTTTAGAAAATTATAATATTCAAATTATATAGATTTTATAATTTAAAATTATTATTTTTTCAGTTTGAATAAATTTAACTGAAAAAATCTAAAAACAACAATTTCTTGATCATTATTTCAAAATTTCATTATAGCCGACACATGTCATTCTCATAGGGAGTTATTCTTCAAGTGATAAGATTAGTTTAATATTCTTTTACCATTAATTTACTTTCACAAGAAAAAACATCTTTCTATTTTAAATAATATAAGTATTATTTTAATTTTAAAAATCAGATTAATGCTTAGTGAAAAGCAAATATCACTAATAACATCTAGCAATAACAATATTAAAATTTCTCTTTCAAACTATAATTATAGGCTTTCTTCCCTATTATACTATTCTATTATACTATTCACTTATAATTATAGGCTTCTTCCATATTATACTATTCACTTATAACGTTTCCTTTATAACATCCCATACAGTTACTACTTAGAATTAATTCTTTAAATAGCAAAAGGCTTTTTATGCATTTTATAATCAAACAAACCTCCAGAGCCTGCAAAGGATTATGGTCCATTCAACTTATCCATGGACCTAATAATCATTGCAATTATTCAAATATATTTTGCCACCAGGCATGCTGATTAGAAGACATACAGACAATAACGACACATGGACGAAGTGACGAATCTGAAATGAGTCAGCCTTATCACTACCCAAATACAAAGTCAAAGGAAACAAATGATATACTCTTCAATGTTTGTCCAGTAGTGTTTTGAGATTGAAAGGTGTGATGAAGGAAGTATTTCCTTCCCAAAACTGGCGAAAAACCATCCAATAGACTCTCTCAGTGGGATGGTGTCCATCCCAAAATACATATTTCTCTGGACGTTTGCACAGAAAAGCTCTGTATTCTCCACGCTTATCCTTCGGAATCTTCAACCCACAAGATATAGCAGTGTTAAAAGGCCCCGCTCCACAACACGCAGACGTCGTGTTTTTAAAACCTGAAATCAAAGCAACGTCCCATATTGCATTAAGTCAATTCGCAAACCAAGTCACCCATATAATGATTTCGTAATTTATACTGCTTTTTCAAATATCACTGATTTTTACCATAGGATTCACCGTGCTGAATTATATTTAATACGAAATCATAACTGTTAGCTAACAGGATCGTTGCTCCATCTAATTTTTTATTCAGCTGATTGACGAGCTGCCTGAGACCATCATTATATGCCACAGCCAGCTGATTTGCAATTTCTACACATCCACCGTTATATGCCTTCAGTCCTGCGAGCCTCGAATATGGAGTACATCCCAGAGGGCCGATATCTAATACAAGCAAGTTTCTTGCCCCATTTTTGTAAAGTGCCTGCAACATCACATATAGAGAATACCCCAAAAATGATCAGAATCGAAAAAACAGGTCAATAATTAGCTGGTAAAAATAAAATATGAATGCTTTATACATACCAACAAGTGTTCGTTATATTTGCTAAGCAGCTACTTAACGAAATCCTGGGCACTTGTAGAGTTTTGGAAGGTGGTATTCTTTAAATAGTTGAGGCCAATATCATTGCCACCACTGGTAATAGTATACAAGGACTTGGATAGATATTTTTTTGCATAATAATCTCCTCCAAGTATTTTACCTAGATGCGAAGAATAGTTGGCGAATTGGCGTATCTGGAGACTTAAAGGGATGATATTCTGAATAGCGAAAACGACAACCACGTTTAATTGCTTATTTTCAACCTGTAAATCCTTCTGTATCATTTTGAATGAACATGTATTTATTTTGGCACTCACCAAGTAATTGGCCGTGGAATCCAGTATTCCGCTTCCTGCAGATGCGAAATTAATACCTTGAGAGAAGTTAGATTGTGGGTTCAGATATGGAGGTTGAAAGGGCAACCTTAACTGAGCAGCTGTGGATACAAATATCATACGTATATTAATTTCATGAAAAAATTAACCGTATAATTATCACTAAGTTGGATGAGGTAGATAAATAGGTGACGAAAATACCGATGAAATCGTATGCAGTTCGGCCATTAGAGAAACGACCAGTGGGGCGATGGAAGAAGGTCTCTCCGTATGGCGGAAAATTAGCTTTGTCAGTTGTGTTGGCAATGAAATTGTTGGTACCAGCATCTGCTAGAGAATCCCCAAAAATGAAGATGGCAGGGACAGGGATATTAATGGCCGTAGCTAAAGGAAAATATAAAATCAACGCAAATAAGAACTCCATTATAAACTACTTCCCCTTCCTCTTCCCCTTCACGGAATTGAAAACGAAATACAACGGCACTCTCTGTGTGATCGGCATCCACATTTATGGAGAAAATTGATACACTTGGGAATAAAATAAGAATGAGTTCGGCGTAATGTAACGTAGGTAAGCCAAAGCTAAAGGTTAGCTTATTCAAATATCGAGGAGTTTAGTTCATCTATTTAGTTAGTTATTGTGTTTATATCTAGTTAGAATATGGAGTAGTTATGTGAATCTATGAGTAGAAATATGGAGTAGATAACCAAAACACAACTCGCTTTATTCTGAAAAATGATGTGAGGAAGAAAAATTGTTGTTAATATAATGTACGAATTCTAATGCATGTGAAAAGTGCCCATTTGTCCTCACGATTATCAATCCTCCACGTCAGAGCAGGGCAATGAGTTCTATCGATATGTTTGTCAGAGCAGGGCATTCGATGTTTTTAGAACCAAAATGGTGGCTTTTTGGTCCAGCGGCGGGAATGTGGTCCTACTTTTGGGTTCTAACTACTTTGTAGTCAAGTAGGGATTGAGTCTTCTGCGTGACAGGCATGTCCTGAATTGCTAACATTAAATACAAGAAACGTGATGTCTCATTTCACATTTTGATTTTATCAAAATTAAATGCAAATTGTAAATAATTAAAATAAATAAATATAAATATAAATCTTCGTATATTCGATATTATAATTTTAAAATATATTACTTGTGAAGTAATGGAAACTTCAAAATTATATTAACTGCGAAGTTCCAGGCGAGGTTGAAGTGGGCGGTTTTTCAGCATAGTAATAGGGTGGGGGAGCTGAGTGGATTGATACGTATGAAACAAGTAAAGCAAAATTCAATACTATATTAATTGTGGAGGTCGAGGTGAAGTTGAAGTGAGTGTTTCCTAGCATAATAGTGTAGAAAAGTTTTCCTAAGGAAGGTAGGAAGGTATTTTGTATCTCTAGGTAATGAATGAATTAATAAGTTTTTTTTGGTAAGTAACACTTTTTTATTATATCAAAAAAATTATATTATTTAAATTAATTTTTTTATAATTTTTTTGAGTCTTAGTTTTATTAGTTCGAAGATAACATCCAAAACAGATAGTAAGTTTTTAATACAATCTTATTAACCAAATCTCAAATGGTTAGTGAAACCAAAAAAAATTAACACTATAATACAACCCACAACCATTAGGGATCAAAAGAATTGGCCAAAGCATTGTTCTCTACTCCAACACTAGGTGATGCAGGAGGTCTAAAGTCATAGTGGACACTATTTTCCATGTCTACAAGCCTCCCTTCCAAGTGTTCCAACTTCTCATAAATTCTCCTTTGACTCTTTTGCAAGGTGGCCAAACAATCTTGCATTTTCCACTCATTACGCTCGAGATTATTCAAAAGTTCGATGACCACATTCGTGTCATCACGACAATCTTTGTTGAGTTGCTTTAAGAGGAGGGTCACATGTCTGAGTTGGATATGAAATATGTCTAAAGGGGGGAGAGCGGGTGCAGGGGAGGGGGGTAATTCCATAGTTCCAAGTGTCTGTGTAGGGATGGGGTCCACCGTCTCACCAAGACCATGGTCATCCATGATATGTTCTCCATGTTGACCCCTTGGTCCTACACCCCTTCTCTCCCTTCTCGACTAATAGTGCATAGTCCATTGAGATGGGTCCCAAAGAAACCTACAATTAAAGTTGAACCTCATTGGCCTACAATAGTCTACACAACTATATCAACAAGTCCCCCCACTCAAACCATGATGCAACCAAAGAACCACAAACCCACGGTGTTGGCTCTCGTCGTATCCCCCAGTTGAACAACTCAAACCAGCTAGTAAACGGGTTAGTCACCCACTTGACACCACTAGAAGGGAAACAAGAAACCCCCTACCCCTGTGTCAAGCCCTTGGCCTCAAATAGAATGAAATAACTGCATGGACTATGAGGTGATCAACAAATAGATTGACTTTTCAAAAAACAACCTTTGTAACCACCCTAGTTGCAAAAACGGTGTAAGGGAATTTCAATAACTCCGCACCCAAACGTCGAGAATCACCCCACAATGAAAGTTAACACTAAGCACGACTAGAAAGAGTGGAGGTTGAGCTCAAACTCTTCTAGATAGGCCCTTTAAAACACCACTAGAAATTCTCAAGGTGACTGACCAAACCACTATTATCACACCAATTCTCAACAAAATTCACATAAATAAGCTAGGGCTCCCCAAAGAAGGAATACCCACCTACAACATTGACAATTGCAAAAGAAAACTACTCATAAAAACCATAAATCCTTACCTATTTCCTTGTCAGAGGTCTGCAGTCCTATTCCAACTAGAAATCCACCATGAAAAGTCCCCACATTGTTGGTAACTCCCTAGAATTTTGAGAAATCTTCTAGCTGATACTCATTATGCTACGGTCCCACATTTTCTTTCCCTATACCACCTTACTGAATTCTTTAACTTTTCAACCTTCCACATATAACCACCAACCTTTTGCATTATATTTCCATACCCCATCTACCTCTTGCATATTCCCATCATACACACGCATAATAGGACCGATGCTCACTATACCAAAACACAAATGTCTATCGGTGTGGCAAGAGCCATCACATAAATAATCCATCTTCTCTCGTAAGGCATGTCCACTTCACACAAAAATTTATGTCATCATCATTCAATCATTCAATACCCCCTCCCCCTCTCTAACATTCGACAATACTAGTGATGTGGCAAGCCCCCCACTGATCCTAATGTTTCCCCAGTCCATCACCCCCATTAGGGAAATGAATTGAATACATGTAGTAAGGTAAATTATGGAATTGGATTTTAAGAATTAAAGTTAAAATTAGGGTCAATTTAAATATATGAATGAGTTTAATTTGCATATTTATTTGCAGTGTGGAGTAGTTTAACAATTTTATGTTTTGGTTTTTTTAATTTGAATTTGTTGATATATTTTTAATAGTATTGTTATTTTTAGTTATTTAAAATATTTTTTGGATACATAAAGGAGTTATATGCCCTTAATAATCTATGTGGCATTTGGATTGTGTAAACTATACAACTCAAAATTGTGATTCCAACAAATTCTTGCTAAAAACAAATTGACCAAAAAATATAATAGAAAATAAATCAAAATATATAAAAATTAAACTATGATAATTTTATTAGTGTAAATTTAAAGTAGTTAAGTAACTTTATTAATAGAAGATGTGTTAATTATTCTTACAATATTAAATTAAACTTTTAGTGTTAAAAATGGACAATGTTATGTGTTGCTTATAAGGTGAGTTATTTATGAGTTTAGTGAAGGAAAAGTTAATTTTGTAGTAAATAGAGTTTATTTTCTAATACTTTCTCTTTAAGAATATTTTAAGAACTTTTGATGGAATCTTGGAGTTCAAAAATCTGTAATGTTAAGATTCTTAAATGCAATTGGATTTGATAGTCACTCTATAGTTAAATTTTTTGTTTAAAACAAATAGTTTTTCAAACTTCAAATTCAGAATTTTTTTCTTGTTACATTATTAGACTTTAACAAAGTAAGAGCATAAAGTTCAAGTGTTTATTGTCTTTGAAATGCTATTAGGTTGGATTAAGGCAGTTCTTCATGTGGTCGTGTTGTAAGATTTTAGTTTTAGATTGAGATATATATTCCATTTAAATTTGATCTTAAGCATTTCTTTATAATGTGTAACATGACTCCAATTCACTTATGGGCATATATCATTCTAGTTCATCCTTTGTAAACTTGAATTTAAAAATTTATTCTAACCTAGATTTTTCATACTATGATGCCATGATTAATTATTCTCAATAGGGATCTAATACCATATACAACATATATAACTAATTCCATACCAATTATATAACAAATCAAAGGCCCAATTAGAACTATGATATGACAAGGTAACAATATACATCGCATATCAAACACATATGCAGTCCCAACAACATTTCATTCCATGCATAATTGTAAGCATACCATCATAAAAAAAATATTAAACACATAAAACATGCCATCCAAAATCATATAACATAGAACATGTATCCTTTTATGAGGTCCCACCAATCCATAGTCACTACTATTCAATCTCTCTCAACAATAGGTCACTCTCAATTTGAGGTTATCACTCCACTAGGAAAAGGGATACCTCAGGCTATTAGGTCTTATAATCAACAAAAAAAAACTAGACCAAGGCACTAAACTCTAGTTCAAATTCCAACCTAACAACCTTTGATTCCTCATCATATTGCATAATTGAAGGAAGTGTGTCCACTTCTCTACGTTGTAGTCCCTTAGGTGGCACCACTTCCCTCCAATATCTCCAACATGGATTGTTTAATATCTCTGAGAGCTCTATGGTTCCAGTAACTCCAACTAATATAATGGAGCCTCTAGGCGCTCCCCAGGGCTCACAGAAGGGAAACCTATTCCTAAAATTTATTTTTCTAGGTCTCCATCCTTCCCTAATGTAATCCAAGGAGAATTTTCCACCCCTATCCACCTAGGGTTTATAGGGTTACCGAAGTTAATAAGGTTATAGTGGATCCTCTACTCTCACTCAACATATACCCAAATCAAAGGTGGAAAGAAAGGAGTGATGGATTTATTGAGAATGATGGATTTCTCATGAAGCGTAAAGTTTGTATATCCATTCTCCTTTTCTAACAAGTGGAAACCCAATAACTCCCTCCCCACACATGGTAATTCATCCCATGACTTAGGAACTTAGCATAAAAATCATGACATATGATGTATTCTTTTAGGAATATATTATCTGATTCCTTCACTAAAGCCCACTTGAATTAGTCCCTTTCATTATTCCCCTAGCCTTCTTTTCACTCATGGATTCCTTATCCTCCATTTTCTCCTACATGATTAGACTTCAACAGTGCTGCATTTTATTAATATATGAGTGTCATTATAATTTACATTTCTATGCTCACTATCTTGTTAGAACACATGCCCTATTTTCTAATATCACACAAGAACTCCAATCCCAAAACATGCATACATAGACAAAACCATACTAGATCACTAGCTTATGAAACATAAGTAAATTTACGATCTAGGGGTATTACATTCCCCTAACCCTTATTTATGCACTATATTTAGTGGATTATATAAATATCTAGAATCAAAATCCTAAAAAATATACAAGTACTCTTCTTGCATGGCATCCTCTTGCTCCCAAATAGCACCTTCAGGAACAAAACAATTCCATTACACCTTTACCAAGCTCATGGACCAATTCTTGAAAATTTTGACCTTATTATCTAATATGTGCTCTACCTGTACCTATAATTCACCCTCATGCTCAAACTGGATCACAATCTAATCAATTACGTAGTTAGGATTAGGGACATACCTTTTAAGAAATGACACTTAAAACACATTATGTGTGCACATGGATGCAGGTATCACAAATATGTATGCAATAGGACCAATCATCTCTAGGATTTTAAATTGGCCATAATATATCATTGCTAGTTTTTGGTAGCTTCCCAACCTTATTAAACATTCCTTAAATTTCACTTTCAAGAAGACATGCTCACCCACTTTGAATTCTTTTTGTGTTCTACATTTTTATGCAATTTTGTTCTTCAATTTCTTCTTTAAATTTACCATATTCTCTTCTATTTTTCAAATTAATTTTGACATAATAATAGCCTTATCAATTGGGTTATCCTAACTCATAAGTTTTTTTCATTTCCTATCATACAAGGCTTCAAATGGCATCATCTTTAAAGATGCAAAAGGCCTATTTTTTATGAAAATTAAACCAAAAACAATTACTATTATTGTTTTGATGGTTTGTCAATCACACACATGCACATCATATCTTCAGTCACTTGATTGATCGTATTTTTTTCCCATCTAACCCTAGGTGATATACTTTTCTAATTTATTTTTTTTCCCAAATAATGGGATGTTAGGAAGAGAAGGGATTCCATTATTTAACATTATATCTTATTCCATTGCTAAGAGAAACATTCGAGAGTGGTATATTGTGAGTATAATGGAGGAGGAGGATCACATAACATGCATTAAGGCCAAAAATGTCGAAAAGTAACTTCAGAGAGAGTTCCCACTACTTTGTATATGTGTTTTTACAAATGAAGCAATGAGAGAAGAGAATAGGCCTCACCTTCTCGATATGTTTCGTATGATATTGGGTTTCTAAGGATAAATCCTATTTCATTTGTGTGGATGGTGTATTATTGTGGCTATTTTCATTTTTTTTTGTTTTAGTTATTTCTCAAAATTCAAGCAAAGCTAGTAATTGATTAATCTCGGATCTAAGGAAACATTAAATTTCATAGTTTAATATTTTAGAATATTATAATATTTGTTGTGATGAACTACTCTACTAGAATATCCATGGAATTTTACAAATCATAATGGTATCACAAAAATTTTCATTGGAGTATTTGTGGGAAATTATAGGATCTAGGAATTGGTTTAAGAAGAAAAATCATAGAATCCTAGAAACGACAGATGAGTTTGTTTACAACAACCCTTGAGATATAATATTAGAGAGGTTTGCAAGGAAGAAGGAGAAAGTAGTTGAAATTTCTCAAAATTTGGTCCTCCTCATGGTGGTTCTAATAGGCATTATTTGACCATTTAGGGAGGATGAAGGATCTAACTCAAAGATCGGATCATAAGGGAAACTAAGAGATCATGAAGAGCCAAAAAAAATCGAGGAAAGAACCTACGAAAGAGAGGTCAAGTTCCATTATCATTATCGATTAATCCCTAGACAAACCTCGTGTGAAGCATAAAACCCCTTATTAAGCCCTAGATATTGGGTTATTACATTAATATTACTATATTTTTATGTAGGCCAAGGAATTTCAGTGTGCCCTTTCATTATAATTGTACTCTTTCTATCCCCATATATATTTGTAAAAGTAGGTTTTCCCCTCATGGACTGTAATTATTAGATTCTTATCATTTTTAAGGTGGATGGTTCATAATATTTGGTATTAGAGTATACATACCAAAGGCTTTGCTACTTCGAATGAGTAATCATGGCACTCTCAATATAATTTTTTAGGGGAATAACTTCAGGCTGTGAAATTCTTTAGAAAATGAGGAGAGATATTTATGTACATCTAATTAAAATTTTAGATTTTGTTTCACTATACTTCCAGACATACACCCTGTGGAAGTTAGGGTTTTCTAAATCCTCCTAGATTAGTTTCCAAAGAGTGATATATTAGATTTTTTGTTATAACCTCATTTTTAGGATACAACAGACTATGAAACATTTAAGAGACTTATGAGAGGTATTATATATGGCTAATAAAAATTTTGGATTTTGGTTCAATACAAATTTGGAGATGCACACTCTAGAAGTTAGGGTTTCTGCATAGTTCTGAAATAATTTTCAAACTAGTGATATTGAAATTTCTATTGTAAATTTCTCTGAGGGAAATTTCAAATAGTGAATTTTTCAGCAATCTGAAAGGACATAATGAGTACATTAGTTAAAATTTTCATAATCATATTTTAAAAAGTTGACATGTAACATGCTATATAAGCTTTCTCTTGGGAAAAGGCCAAAATTCAGAAAGTTTTGGGAAGCTTACCATAACTTTCACTTGGCACATTAAATTTTTGTTAAACCTATGGAATTGTAGAGAAGACATATCAAAGTAATCTAGGCCAAAATTTTAGATTTAGAAGGGTTGTAATTTTAGAAATATACTGGGACAAAAATAAACC
The DNA here is from genome assembly GCA_000404065.3 of Pinus taeda. Classification (NCBI taxonomy): domain Eukaryota; kingdom Viridiplantae; phylum Streptophyta; class Pinopsida; order Pinales; family Pinaceae; genus Pinus; species Pinus taeda. Next base: position 97,313 of record APFE031307934.1, on the reverse strand, counting down.
ATCTATATAATTTGTGAATTAGGGTTTTGAAAGGTGTGTAACATATAATCAGAATAAATTTTGATTAGAAGAATTATTTTTGGTGATTTAAAAGTTGTGATAAAGAGGATAAATAAGAGAATTATTATTTACTTGCATGGCTCCTAATGGTTCTTCAAAATATACTTCACCACTGAAATTTATAGAAATCCCATCCATTACTCATGAAGAAATAAAAGATCCTCATTGTTGGGTATCTAAATTCAAAAGTCAAGTGACACAGGTGCAAGAATAAGAGAAAAATGCAAAAAAGAGATGGAGGATAACATGGAAGGAATACAAAAATCCAAGAAAGAAATACAAAAAACTATCTAGAGATAAATACAAGCATTCATGAATTTCATGGAAAGATTCTCTTAGAGAGGATTTATGAAGGAGATATGGAGATCCAAGGAAATCGTGAAAATAAGGAGAACAATTGTGTTGGAAATCAGTCACATATGGGGAATATTTATCACAATTAGAGAGCACAAATATTGAATCACAAAACTATAATCATGATTTTTCACTTGAGGATCCACATCATCCCATCTTCTAGTTAACATCAAGGAAAATTTTCATTATGAACATTGATATGAGGGAGTATTATGGTAATGCTCTTATAGCCAAAATGTCCTATATGGAGAAATACTTTGAAAACACAAAAATAAGATGAATAGAAAGCATGTCAACATTAGAGTGCAATGGAATTTTAAGCGGGGGATTGGGTATTTCTAAGACTACAACCATATAAATAGTTGTCCCTCAACCAACGAAAGAAGGAACATAAATTAGCACTGAGGTATTATGTCCCGTATAATATGTTTCTCTTGTCTTCATGCAGACAACTAGTCATCCATGTTTCTTTCTTAAAGAATCTAATTAGTAACAAGATCCCAATCCAAACTATTTCACTAGATATTAATGGAAGTGGAAACATTGAATTAGAAATAGAAATAATCCAAGAGAAAAGGATTAAATGTATAATATATCAAGCAATTATTTAATTACTCATTAGATGAAAGAACCTAATAGTGGAAGGGATGAAATGGGAATGTGATTTATTCATGTAGAAATACTCACAATTAGTCAAGTGTTGAGGGAAACACTTGTTTGAAGGAGACCTACATGTTAAGCCCCAGATAAGCCCCATGTTAGCCCTAAAACCCCATATTAATCCTTGGATATTTATTTGTTACATCTCTTTTGCTATATTATTATGTAGGTAAAAATATTTCATTATACACTTTCAAGATAATTTTACCCTTTCCCTCCCATATTCCAAGGAGACATATTCTTGAGATCATAAAATATTGTTTGATACATTGTATTCATTCTAAAAGGAGGTTGCCCCCTTGAAGTGGACTGCAATTATTGGATTCTAATCAATTTTAAGGAACATGTTTAATAATATTACCCCTTAATATTTCTTATTTAATTTGGAAAAGAAATGGATACCAAGGTGAAATTAATGTAACAATGTTGAATAATTGGCTGAAATACATATAGGTCTAGTTTAGTGTTCACCATATAGAAGAACAATAGAATATTTAGTTTGTTAGACTGAGACTAAATGGACATACATTAACCTGGTTGGAAAGTCACATGGAGGCACTTAGGTTGGATTGTGATCCGCCAATAACTAAATGGGAGGATTTAAAACCCTAATTAAGTCATATTTCTATCCTATTAGGTATAAAGAAGACTAACGGATCCATTAGGATTACTTCAAGAAAGGGAAGTGTAGAGTTTGCAAGACTACATCATTGATGTTAGGAAGATGGATATCATGTTAGGTATCTCCCAAGAACCTAGATGTACTCCTCAAGTATTTTGAAGGCCTATATATTCATTTGTGAAAGAAAATATTCAATCCTAGGATAGTTTATGTAGCTTGTGTGCAAGAAAAATAGCTAGAAAATAAAGGCGACAAGAAGGGACAATCAAGTGGTTCCAAATAGAATGAGAGCCTATATGCTACCAAGGAGAGAAGGAAGAAGTGGAGAGAGAAAGAAAATAATACAACAACAACTAGACATTAGTTTAATGATCCAAGTAACAACCACAACCATTGAAATATCAATGGTACCACTAAGGAAAAGTGTTAGAAACTAAATCTACATCTATTCCATAAAACCCATAAGAATGATGCTAAGAAGAAGAACCTTTTAGCTATAAATTTAAGAAATCATGTAGTGAGAATCTCAAATGGAGATGAGAAGATTGTTTGCAATTTAGTGCAAAATGAGGTGAATTTAGGTATCCTTCATCGCCAGAAAGGTCACATTTAACTATATTTACATATTATGTAAGTGGCCCTACTCCTAGGGTCTAGTGCATTGTTATTTGATATTTTAGTTATATTTTATATACTACTTTTGTAGAGTTCAAAAATACATGCATGAGTTCGCATTTAGATTCTCATTTGCTTTTTGCTAATTCCATTCACCACCAACTCTATTTTTTACTATGTTTCCACAGGAGATTAACTAACTCCATTTATGGTTAGCTAAATAATACTCAAGTAGTCATTTTTGGACTCATATATATTAACTAAGAAAATTTAACTAATAAACAATTTCTTTCTTTGGAAAGGTTCTATATTTGTAATTTAATTATTCAATATTATTCAAAGCATTTAAATTAATTTATTTGGCAATGTGTTTTGAATAGATCTCTTTATTCTCGATCTCTAGAGTGGCATGTGATCGGAAAAATTTACATCAACGACCCTTAAATTTTAATTTATAATTAAGTAGTTATTAATATTTTTTTTAAAATATCCATAATATGTTATCACTTGATACTTTTAAATAATGGTGTAGTAGGTTAGTGGAAGTTTATTGTAATTGGTTTAAGATTCATTTCTCTTATATATTTATTTAAGACTTTTAAATATAGTACTTATTATATTTGTTTGGGATTTTTGAAATGGTAATCATTATTACGTCGAATGTGTTCTTTCATAAGACGATTTGCCACCGAATTTTGTCCTCTATCAAGAGCCATTTGCAACAAGCCACATGTACTATCACGTATGTATTCCCGACCCAGTCGCTTCTCAACTATCCAAAACTGGGGTGTAAAAATACTATCCAAAATTGGGGTGTAAAAACAAAGGAGCTGGAATAGGGAATCGAAATGCTAGAAATTAGCTAAAGCAATGTTAAAATTTAACGTTGGTTTGAATACCACTCACATTGAGTCATCCAAATGTCCACTGAGCATTACCAAGAGACTAGGAGATCTAGCACTCTACCCGCTATAATAATTTTCAAGTAACTACACAAGCTAACAATTGTGGATTTGAATACTTTCTAAGTTATTGAAAAATATAACATTTGTGGATTTGAAGTATCCACCATATTCGGTGTAAATGGATGGACATGGGAAACAACCAATGGTTGTTTGGTAAATTTTAACGACTGATAAAGATAAAAAAAAATATAAATTGGCACTATAAACATCCAAACGAGATGGGATCATTGGGAAACGAAGAAAATATTTTTAATGAAAAATGTTGAAAGGTATGAATGCTCATTTGATCATTTTAATAGGAATTGTTAAAAGTATAGGAAAAGTGTTAATAATTTGCCATCAACATTTATACTAATTATTTTTTAATTTGTTTAAGTCATCTTTGTCCAAGTACCATTCTCTTGTCTCTCCTTTTTCAGTAAATTAAATTGTAATACATAGCAGCAGGATATTAAGTTCAACCTAAAATGCACATTGAATATCTAAAGGATGATTGTAATACATAGTTGTGAGATATTAAGTCTAACCTAAAATGCACATAATGGAGATTATCACTCTGATTTTACACACCTTTTGTAAAAATCTATCAATTACAAAGTTTATGAACCTTGTCTATACGTGAACATCATTTTACAGAGAAAAAAATAGTTGCATTTTTATTAAAAGAAAAGTAGTACATTAGCACAATTTACTTGTATATAATAGAGATCAGACAACCCCATGATCACCATTAAGATACAACAATATAAAAAAGTTGAAAAACATGATAAAGACAAAACAAAGGACCCCTAAAAGAACATGGATGTACAACTTGACATACTACAACCATATAAGAAAAGGCCAATAAAACAACAATCTCATAATCACCTAGTTAGAGGGAGAAAAACCCAACATGGCTCTAATAATCACTAATCATCCAATTATAATGAATATATCCAGGAGCCAAAGAGAGTCCTTACCTGAACTAGAGGTCCTCCACTAAATTATTCTTATGGTAAATGTGAGAGAAGGAAATTCTCCTGAAGGACATATTCATATCATGAATAAGAAACATCAATGGTGAAGCAAAGGAGGAAAAAAATGAAGAAATGTCCCTAGCCCTATTGATAACAATATGGGAGTCCCCATAGATGTCAACTTCGTCAATGTCTAGCTAAGAAGCACAGTAGAGGGCGCCCCACAATGCCAATAGTTCTACCCTGCAATTAGAACCAACCCCGTTAAACCAAGAGAAATGGTAGGAGAGCTCTTGATCAAGGATAATGAACACTCCATAGCCACACTAACCATCTTGTGAAGCTCCATAAAAAAAGGAAATAGGGGAACAAATTCCAACCTCGCATCTAAAACAGGTTCTTGAATTTGGATTGGGGCGCCAGGGGCTTATTTCTGAAAAGTAGGGCTAAAATCTAAGGCAAGTTAGACTCACATATAGAACTAAATCTTGGAAAAAACAAGAATTTATGTTCCTCTAAATTACCAAGAGGGTATATAATGTAAGCGAACCATACTCCTGTTGGTACTCAAACCAGAAAGATAAAAAATCACTAATAGAGGATCTGACCATTGATGAACTCAGGTTAAAGTAAAATGAAACCTCCTGCCAAACCCCAATAGTTAAGGGAAAGATTAGGAAGAGGTGTAAGACATGCTCCTCTACCTTCGTACACATCGAGGAAATGTTGGGACGTTGTAATCCTCTTTTGGAGATGTTCTCCCATGTTAAAATTTTGTTCATATATACCATCCAAGTAAAACATTTCAGTTAGGGGAGCCTCCCAGTGCCACATCTTAGCAACCGTAGAGGTTGGGAATATGAACCCTATTTCAGAGAGATGTAAGAGTAATGCTCTTTGACCAAGATGCATCCATTAATCTCCTTTCTACCCCACAGAAGATTATCCAGTCTGTTAGTCAAAACAACCCTTAATTGACATAGATTGAACCTACAATGTTCCCATTGTGCTTCCATCCAAGATGGAAGGTGAATGTATGAAGAACTAGGTCATGAGGGAGAGGAAAGGGAATAAAATGTGCTAGGGGAAATATGTACTAAATAATATCTTCCTGATTCATGGAAAAAATTTCATGCATTGACTGAGAAGAGATGTCCCTCAGTCATACCTTTCATAGTATTAAGGCCAATAGTGACCATGTCTCCCCTACCAAATTCCCACCTCAAGTTACCACATAACCAAATTTAGCCTTCATCAAACTGCACCAAATGAAGGAATATTTCTTTTCTTTAGGAGCACTAGACCAAACCCAATATTTCGAATTAGAATTGTAAATATATTTGTCTTTAATAATCTGATGCCATATACCATCACCTGTACGAGCCCTCTAGAGATTTTTTGTGAGAAGGGAAAGGTTGAATATCTATGAATCATGAATGCTCCATTCCCCATCATCCACTTCCCTTATGAGATATTTTAGGTTGGCGAGACGAAAGTTTTTCCCTTTTCCAAGACCGCTCCATAAGAAACCATTAATAATGGCATCAATTTTGTCGATGAGAGCCTTTGGTAAGTGGAATAGGAGCATCAAGTAAAATGAGATGCTCTATAATATTTCTTTAATCATCACAAGTCGACCTTCGAAGGAAATCCATTTATGCTCCCACAAACCCAATTTTTGCTTGAACTTATCAATAAGCTAGTCCCAATCATGGTTCCAGTAACTATTTGGTTTTAGATTGAAAACCAAATACTTGAAACCATCCATGAGAGATTGAGATTTAGCACTGAAAATATTGGAAATTTCCCAAGTAGTTCTCACATCCACCTTGTCAGATATTAGATTGGATTTGTCACAATTCATGAAGAGACCAGAGGCTTTACCAAAAATAGACATAATACAATGAAAATCTTGTCATTCTTGAATTTGAGCATGTCCAAGACAAATAAGGTCATCCAAAAACATGAAGTGGGTGGATATTATGCTTCTAGACACCCTGTAGCCCTCGATTAGACCATTTGTGATTGCTTCATTGATGCCTTTGGTTAGCCCATCTACAACCAAGATGAATAGAAGAGGAGAGAGCATGCATCCTTGGTTCATGCCTTGCGATATCTTAAATAAATATGTTGGGTTTCCATTAATTATAATACCCAAGTTTGAAAAGGATATACAAGCCATAATACATGCATAATGCCTTCTCTCAAGGCCTATCTTGTGAAGAATTGATCGCAGCAGGTCCTAGTCAATCATATCATATGCTTTGATCAAATCTGTTTTGATGAGGCATGCCTCCATATTCCAAGTTTTGATTGAGTGGATGAATTATTGTGAAATCTTCAATGTATCCTATATCTGTCTATTTGGAAGGAATCAAATTTCTCAAGAGAAATGTGAGGAGAAATAATATTTTTGTGTTTATTAGATAATAATTTGGAGATAATGTTATATATTGAATTACACAATGATTAGGCCTAAAGTCTTTGAAAGAAGAAATGTTTTTATATTTAGGGATAAAAGAGATGAAATTAGCATTTAATGCAACTAATATATGGATTTTACTTTGTGATTCTTCCACCATTTGTACCATATCAGATCCCATAATGTCAAAAAACTTGACTAAAAAAATCAATTGGCCAACCATCAGGGTTGGGACTTTTGCTTTTCACCATGGATTTCATAACCATGAATAATTCCTCTCATTTGATTGGACCATATAATATATCATTGGACTCATACTCCACCGTACACAGGAAGTGATTTTCAATCTCCATTTTTACTATCACATTATCCAACTGTGAGGCAGTGTATAGGATTTTAAAATAATGGCCAACCTCCCTCCAGCTGTCCTGTTGCAGTGTGATCATATTATTCTAGTTGTCATTGATGTTATAGATAGAATTTGATTGTTTTTTTCTAAGCCACCCTATGAAAAAGGAAATGTTTCGATCACCACCCACAACCCAAGGAATCTTCCTTTTCATTCTCCAATGATATTTTTGTAATTTTAATAATCTATCTGTTTTTATAGATAGTTCAATGATTTCTCTCTTTGTATACTCTTCAAACCAATTGGGGTTTGTAATATCATTAATTTATGCAATTGTTTGATTGACGAGGTCCAACTCCCTTTCATGTTTTGATTTCCTCATCATGATCCATTGTTTGACCATAGATTTCAACTTTCTTAGCTTAACAGTTAATTTATCCATATAATGTTCTCGGAAATACTCCAAAGGTTGGAACCAATAATTTTTAACGAACTCTGCAAAATCATTTTCTTTGAGCCACATATGATTGAATTTAAAATGGATTCCCTTCATCTCATATTCCCATTCCACTCCAAGACTATGGCTTCATGGTCATAGATGTTTATAAATAAATACCTTGATTTTAACTCTTTCCATCCTTCATTTATTGATAGATTGACAAGAAACTAGTCGAGTATATTTTTTATTCCATCTACACTGTTAATCCCATTCCTTTAGGTAGGGCAACAGGATTAGGGAAAATATCCTTGAGGAGATTGTGTGAAAGGAGTTCTTTTCAAAAAATTATAAACAGATTAGGTTATTTTTTTGACCCCAAACTTCACCCTCTTCCTATGTAAGATTCATATCCCCAACCAAAATGGGGTTATGCATCTCCAAGAGGCCACCTGAATCCATATTATCCCAATAATTCCTTCGATTGGTGTAGGGATCATATTTATTGATAATATGAATCCTTTAATGTGTACCCCTACACTATCCAGTCAAAATGATCCCCACCCTAGAATTGTATGATTAGAATTAGAAAATATTGGGGTTCACTTGGATACCAAGTCCTTGTATGGCCCAGATGTTCTTATAGCACAGATCAACCATGAATGAAAAAAATTGAGAGTATATCCCTAGAAAACACCTTTTTAGACATAGTTTCCTATAAGAGCACAATCAATGACTTGTTTGTGAATATAATATTGGGCATGGACCTTATTTTTTAGGTAGATCCCAAACCTTAGATGTTGATTGATATAATCTTCTCCATGTGGGCATGTAAGCAGGATAATCACCTCTAAGGCCCTGTGTATTAGAAGTGTCATTTGTGCTCATAATACCATTGGATGAGCTAAGGTCAAACAGAGGATAGAGAGCCTCCTCTACAACTTCAAAAAAGCATAAATTAAGATTGTGTTCCACACTAGTATATGACAAAAATTTCTTATGTTTAATACTCTTATTCTTGCACTATGAAACATTATTTCTCCAATCATGATTATTAATTGTGTTTTGATCCAAAAGTAAGGGCTTATTGGTTGATAGAGGCTCCAAAGAGAGAGATCCATCTCGCTCTTTGGTGAGAAGATCCCGATCCATCGACATATGAGATGTTATCTTCCCTAACTAATGAGTTAGCTGATAATTCATCATTGAGATGGGCTTCAATGCATTATCATTAAGTTGGGCCAATTCTTTTGGTCTTAAAAGAGAAATAGGAGAATTAGGTGAACAACCCCTTGCTTTCTCTTTGCAGCGGTCAGGAAAAGAATGTGGCACAAACTTATATGAGATATCCATGTCTTAGAACTTGTGAGTTGCGAAGGGAGAACCGATAGCTCTCGTATTACCATCGTATGCGATATGCATATCATGTGACACCTAGGGGGCATTAATAATTAATGTGGAATATTTGTTGGTATGATCAACATCTAAAAATACTACTTTTCTCTCTATAATAGGACGAACGCCACCAAGGCGCACCAGACATGAAGCAATCAAGTGTCCTATTTTATGGCATCCTAGACACCTAAATGGAATACCCGAGAAGTACACCTATTGGTGAATGGAAAATGGCCCCCAACATATGTCCAAAGCTACAGGAAATCCCTTAGACTAATCTACCTCGAACAAAAACTATGCAACTATTTTCTCGAGGAGGCCAATAATACCTTCTTCCACATAGAATATCTTTCCAAAATTATTGGCGATTGTCGATATTGCCTTCTTTGTCCAAAGTTGTAAAGGGAGGCTAGGAAGTTTTGCCTAGATAATATTCCATTTTGGAACTTATTTTATTGGGTCAAAACCCACATTACATCTCTGAAGACATAGAAAACCTTTGCCTTTTACCCATGGGAAAGAAGCAACTTTTCTATGCTCGCAACCTCTAAAAAGTGGAAATCAAACCAACCCTTTATCAGAACACTTACCTTGGGCCTATACCTATTTTCCAAGATGGATGACCAGCATCTATAATCTAAGCCCCCGAAATTTTAATGTATTCCCATCTACCCACCAATACATGTTCTTTAAGCCTCATAGCATCTTCTCAATATACATCCACACCAAGGATACGTTTTTGGACTTTTGAATCAACTTTGATGGGTTTCTTACAATGACATCTTGGGTATCTCGACTTATCTTCTTTTCCTTTCTAGCCTTCATTATTAAGCCCATGAGCTTCCTTAGGATGAGCCTTCATAGAAGGAAAAATAGATAAAAGTATAGTGGAGCCAAACCCCCTGTCAGTGAATTCCTTTCTCGGCTACTATGGTGACATCAACCAAACCATCAACATCAATAATACTATCGATCACAGATGTAATGTCTTCTATTTTCAATGGGATACATACTCCCTCCTTTTCCAACCAGCCAAAATGTAGTGTCAATCAACATAGGTGTTATAGCCCCACCTGAAAACATGCATTTGTTAAGTCCTTTGCTACTATATCAAAACTTCTAGAGACTTCCTTTTTACCACCTTTACTGGTTAGGACTGACCACTTGATCACTCCCTGATCTCTACTATAACATAAATCAAATGATTTTTTTGTTTTCAAATATGTTTCACTTCAGAGAATTGGAAATTTTTTGTCCACATATGCTAATGCCACATCACAATGGATTGGTGGAAAAATATTCATGAGTCGCAATTTTATCTTACATCTCTAGGAACATGTGGTCCCACCAATTCCCCAAATATATTGTCCATGTCCGACCCTGACAGTCTCACTATGATAATAAGAGTCAGAGAAAAAAATACCACACTACTCAAAAAAGTGCCCTTAGACAGGTCCAACCGGTTTGGCTCAATAAGGAAAGGTCATTCAAAATTTGGCTGGTTGAGATATTTGAACATGACCATTAAGGAGATCCATGATACAATCTAACCATGGTGTGAATGACAATGATCAAATAAGAGAATGATCTCTTTGAGAGAGAAGAAAAATCCCAAGGAAACTCTTCCCAATGGATTCCCAACTCCCAAAAGCCACCAACCATAAATGGGTTGACCTCCTTCACCAACACTCACCCAACCAATTAATTGTTTTGAAAATTTGAACCGAAAGAAACGTCATTCAAAACTTGGTTAGTTGAGATTATCTAAATAATCCCATTAAAGAGATCGAGGATGCAATCTGACCATGGTATGATTTAAAGTGATTGAATAAGAGAATTACCTCTCTCAAAATGCTTACAAATCCTGAGACAAATCTTTCAAGTGGACTACCATCTCCCAAAAGCTACCAACCATAAATGAGCCAACCTCCTACACCTACACCCACCCAACCAAATAATTGTTTTGAAATTTTGAATCTGAAAGAGTGCCACCACCAATCGCAAACCGAACCAAACAAGGCACCACCAATTAGGGATACACATTGAAACCCATGGGAACCATATACTAAGCACACCCAGAAAAAAAAAAAAAAAAAAAAAAATATTCACTAATCAACAGAAAACAATGATAATATCAACCACCTTTTAACATGCAGGGGTCAAGCATTGTGCAACACATAACATATAGACAATTACATAACCAACTGACTGGGAGAGGATATTGTGACTGATGACTTCCTTCAATATTTTTTATAGCTTTCTAGGAAGCATTCAATACAATAATGATAGACTCTACTCGAGCATCGATTGCACTGAACCCAATGGTAATAACATCTCCAACCAAAGCATTATTTACTTAATTCTACATGGTTATCTGGTAGTTTCTCCCCCCATGTACAAAATATCATGACCAATGAGCTACCTTAGCAACATTGATTCTTAGTAAGTGAATGAAAGAGATCATGGAGCATTTCAGTACCTAAAATTTTGTGCACCTCCACTAGATTATTTTCTCAAAAACACTTAATTTCCTTCTGAAGAAACATATTAAGCTTCCTCTAATAATGCAGGTCTATTGATTTCCTTATTTTTTCGGCCTTTAGAGTGTCCATAATGATCAAAACAATAATTAAAATCACTGCAACAATCAGCCCCTCTAGTTGAAAGTGTTTAGACACATTGCGGGGTGACATTCTTTCCCCTAATGTTCATCACCCTCTCACCATTTCATGAGAGTCGCTCTCTCCCCATTGTCAAACGTAGCCTTCAAAACCTCCTAAACTTAAAAAATTTGAAAATACATTCTGAAACAGATATTGCATGCCTATCAACAACAACAAAAGAATTCCAATACAGATGCATGTTCGCTTGTCCATTTCCATTTTCTTGTTAATACTTCAGCAACCCTATTTTCTTGCATCTAGATAATTTGATTGAACCACTACCTTCAGAATCTCCACTCATTGAATTCTCTCATTAGCTAGTCATGAACCAATATAAAATCACACCCATCTTATGAATTATTGCTTCCATTTTATTCCATTTCAATGAATCAATTCCTCACAACCCTCAATCTATCCTCCACATACAACTTGCTCTACACATATATTCATCTTAAAATTAGTAGTCTTGGCTATGCGTAAATGTGGATTGTGTGTAATTAACTTTTGAACACACTTCTAACTTCAACTAAACTATACCCACCATTATTATTCATTTTTTATTAATAATCATTAAATTAAAAATCCATGGATTTGAACCCAAAACCTCCTCAAGAACAAGTAACTTAATATGACTATGCCAACCATTCGGCGATCATAATTTTAACTCCAATCATAAGCTCTTGTGAGTCTTTGATCTTTATATTAGTTTTTTTAATTTGAAGATAGGGTTGCAAATTTAAAATTCCATGATAATTACGAAGAGAATAGCTTAAATATTTTTTGAAATTCCATGATCTAATTTCTTAAAATTAATGTCAAAATAAGCCCAATTTTTATATTACTTTATTATTTTATATTTAGAGATACAACGATGAATAAAAGTTTTTGTTTTTATTGGTCTTTTTGTTTTTTTAAAGAATGTGAGATAATTTCTCAAAATTAATATCAAGATATGTAAAAAAAATTTAATGTTACTTTATCATTTGGGATTTAAAGATACAATAATCAATACAAGCTAATTTTCTTGGAGATCTAAGAAAGATAGATGAACGAAAATTTTAAAAGTCTTCTATATTGAGAATCTTTCTTCGTGAAGAATAATTTCTAAATATCTTATATCATTGTTTGTGGATATAATAAAGTGAGATGCATGGCCTTTTTAAGTCTTCTATGCTGACAAATTTTCTTTTTGTAAAGAATAATTTTTAAATATCTTATATCATTGTTTGAGATTTAAAAATAAAATCGTGGAAAAATATATATGAATTGAGTTTGTTGCAACAAAGGAGAGATAACATTTTTCATATGAAAAAATTAAATTTTTATATAAAAGTAAATAAAAAATAAGTTGTATTTATTTATAATATTCTAAATTAAATTTTTTTTCTTTTATTGTTTTAGTTATTTTATGTTTCATATCCTAGTATAAATCTTAATTTTAATTTTTTTTTATGATATTTTTAATTTAGATTTAATAAATAAATACATGAAACTATAATTATTAGTATATATTCTCAATTAAGTATATATCTTGAATATTTGATAGTTAATAACATGGTTTACAAGAGATAGGATGGAAAGTGAAGAGGAAATTTAGAATATAACTACAAGAAATTTCATGCATACGAAGGGGATCCATGGAAAGAGATCTATTTACTCAAGAAATTTAGGATAAAGATTGAAAGAAGAGTAGTGAATCTTTAGTATCTTAAGGATTGTCATGATAGCGTCGTTAGACAAAATTTAAATATTACTGTGGATAATCCAAACTCTTCTTCTACAAAAGATAATGACAGAATTCTGAAATCTAACATTATTTCCCTATACGGAGTGGTTGCATGGAAAGAGATTTGTTTACTCGAGAAATCTAGGATAAAGATTGAAAGAAGAGACCAAATTTTCAAATTATTAATGATTGTCGTGACAGAATCATTAGACAAAATTCAAATATTACTATGGATAATCTGAATTCTTCTTCTACAAAAAATAACCACAAAAGTATGAAATCTAACATTATTTCCCTATATGGAGAGGATGCATGGAAAAAGATATGTTTACTCGAGAAATCTAGTTTAAAAATTGAAAGAAGAGCATTAGACCTTCAATTTCTTAAGTATTTTTGTGATAGAAACATTAGACAAAATTCAAATATTACTGTAGATAATATGAATTCTTCTTTTACAAAAAATAACCACAGAAGTGTGAGATCTAACAAGAAATTTGATGTGTATTTGTAAATTGAGAACGTAGTTACAACCAACTTTATGAGTATTTGCAACAAACTCTTTTTCCACCTATGCCAACATACCATGATGGATTACTTTTGGATGTTTCCTTCTTTCTTTATTATGTTTTAAATTTAAGTTATGAGAATTTTAGCAATTTACATAATCACATACCAAAAATAATTTACTTATTTATACAAGGAGTTTTGTCTTGAAAATTATACTCTTTGTTTACTACTAAAGAGATCCTTTATATATTTTTGCTGCATTTTATTTGTTTACCAATACTAATTTGCAATAACTATAAAAAAGCATAGTTACATTATCGTATATGCAAATTACTTACCACTTATATTTTTTAGAGAAATTATTTGATTTAATTGTTTCTCATTTAAAAAAGAATCCTACCTACTATAGCCTCCAACACATAATGGGATATTCCAAATGTTTAAGAATAACTACTCCATAACAAATATCTAATTTAGTTATGATATTTTAATCAAATTATAATGTATGTTATTTTAACCATGGAGTTTTTACTCGGAGCAAAGCAATATTGTTCTAACTAACAATGTATTCTCACATTCTATTTACTATTGAAATATGTCAACATTTACAACATGTGTACAACATCCACTTTAGATAACTTCTACCAAACTCTTATAGCTCACTCTTTTAATGGCGTATAAGATAGTTGCAATTGATCCTCTTCTTTGTTAGTTAAAAAATTGATTTCAATTGTACAATTCATTCATTTCCAATTGCTTGATTTTGATGAGTTATTTTTACAATTATTATTGATGTGGCATATGTGTGTTACTTTAAATTTAGTTATCCATTGTTCTCTTGGTTATTCAAGTTATGTATCCTCTAACAAAACATTAATCTTAGTCACTTCGTTGAGTTTGAGTGCTAGTTTATTAACAATCCCACTTGACTTAGTCTTTCATTTTCTAACTACTTATTCACCACACTTCATAAACTAGTCAATACTAGAGCATACTAGGTCTTGTATCGATATGCTTCATTAGCATTCATTCAAGGCTTCCATATGTTAGCCACTAATGTGTTCACCCATTTTATTTTGCTCAATAAGTTACATAATTAGTTCTATCTTATGTCAATCTTCTATCTATTATATTTCCCAAACCAACTTATACTCTATTCTAAGCTTCTCTTACTTGACTACTCAAATTTTCAATACAATGTCTTACCCTAAATAATGTTATTTTTATCTACCAAACTTCCTACATTATCAAGATCCATTTCAAAGACCCCCCTCAAGAAATTTTTAAGTACTGAAGAAAAAGAATGTTGGTTCTATTTTAAACCATTTGAAATAGTGAGACATAAAATGAAATTTGTTAAGGACAAAATTGTTCAACATCAATTGAAAGGAGTCTATAAAATTAAATGCTCCCATGGAAGAATCTATATTAGTGAAACTAGTAGATCATTTAAAACAAGAATAGAATAAAGGAGTAGTTTGCTGACATTAATAATCAACGCTCTCACTCCTTTGCTTTGGCAAAACATTCCCTCCTCACCAAGCATCATATCATCTCATAAAACACTTCTATCATTTCTAAGGAAGATCACTACTTCAGTAGAAGATTTAGAGAGGCTCTTGAGATTTTAAGACATCGAGAAAACCTCAATAGGGATGACGGACTTGGAATTAGTAGAAATTGGCTCCCAATACATTAATTTATAAAATTAATTTATTATTCTCGTAATTAATTCTAGTATATCAATTTATTGGCTTATTAATAAA
>APFE031307934.1:1664-65944 GCA_000404065.3 Pinus taeda | reverse complement strand
CATTTACTTCATTAGCAAAAATCTAACACCTGCAGAGTTAAACTACACGGTCACAGAGAAGGAAACACTTGCTATCATATATGCTGTGAACAAATTCCGACATTACATAACTGGTTATGAAGTATTTATACATACTGATCATTCTTCCATTAAACATTTAATGAATAAACCAATAACTAGTGGCAGAGTTACCAGATGGTTACTATTGTTACAGGAATTCAACATCACAGTGTTAGATAGACCAGGTAAAGAGAACCAGGTGGCAGATTTTCTTTCTAGACTGCAAAATCAAGGTGAGGTTGTTCCACTTGAAGATTCTTTTCCAGATGAAAATCTATTTGCAATTTCCATAGTAAATCCTTGGTATGTTGATTTGGCCAATTATTTGTCTATAGGAAGGACACCTCCACACTTTACTGCAAAGGAAAAGAAGAGACTAGTCAAACAAAGTGCTAGATATTCATGGCTCAATGGTGATTTATTTTACAATGGTTATGATATGATCATTAGAATATGTGTAAGAAATGATGAGGTAATTGATATTTTAAAATCTTGCCATGATGAACCATGTGGTGGGCATTTTGCAGCTAAGCAGACAGCATTGAAAGTTCTAACTCTTGGATACTACTGGCCATCCATTTTCAAGGATGCCAAGAAGTATGTAAAGAGTTGTGACAGCTACCAAAGAATGGGCAGACCAACAGCTACAGACGAGATGCCTCTTCAGCCCCAAGTTCACCTAGAGCCATTTGAAAAATGGGCTCTAGACTTCATAGGACCCATTAATCCAACCTCCAACGGTAAGAAGTACATCCTAGTATGTACTGATTATGTCACAAAGTGGGCTGAAGCAAAAGCACTGGTTAGAGCCACCGAACACATAGTTGTAAATTTCCTTTTTGAAGAGATTTTTGTCAGGTATGGAGTGCCAAGGGAGATAGTGACTGATTAAGGTACCCAATTCACCTCAAAGTTAGTAAAGGACATCACAGACAAATACCAAATCAAGCATAGGAGAAGCACACCTTACCATCCACAGGCCAATGGGAAGGTGGAATCAACAAATAAAACTCTGGAAGGTATCATCACTAAAACTATTGCAATGAACAGGAAGAATTGGGAAGAGAAGCTCAAAGATGCACTCTGGGCTTACAGAATCAAATGGAAGGATACTACAAGATTTACACCATACCAGTTGGTGTACGGCAAAGAGGTAATGCTTCCTATTGAGTTTCAAATACATACTTTTAAATTGGCTGCAGATTTGCAAATTGACTTGGACCAAGCACAAAAAGAAATAATTCAACAGTTGAACCAACTGGATGAAATGAGGCAGCAAGCAGAGGAAACCACAATCCTCATGCAAAAACAAAGGAAGCAGTGGCATGATGCACATATCAAGAAGAAGTAGTTTAAGGAAGGTGATTGGGCTTTACTTTTTGACTCTAAGTTTAGAGATCATAAAGCCAAGTTTACCACCCATTGGATGGGCCCCTACCAAATTATTCAGGCATATGACAATGGTTCAGTGAAGCTCACAACTATTGATGGAGAAGGTCATTCCTTTACTGTCAATGGTCATCGCCTGAAACTATATACTAAGCCCACTAGCAAGCAAGATTTTCTCCACACAGTATCTCAACAAAGAGAGGTTGAGATACTGCAGCCCTCAACTGCAGTATATGCTTAGTTTAATTTTTTCAATTTTCAAAAAAAATTTAAATAATAAATAAAAATATATATTTAAAAAAAAAAGTAATAATAAATGGGTTAGATGTGAAAACCACCCTCTGGCACACTCTAACCCCGAATTCCTACTTGAAAACCAATTCGTTGGCGGGTAAGAATTCTCTTTCTTTTGGTTCACTGTTTAATTTCTCAGCTAAATAATGACTTGAGGACAAGTCAAAATTTTTGTGGGGGAGAGAAGCATCAGTATTTTGTTCTTTTATCTCTCCATTGTAAATTTTTAAAGATTTCTCATCTCCTCATTGTAAATTTCCAAAGCAGTTTGTTCCAGCATTCCAGATTTCAATAAATAAGTTGTCTTGTCATTGTTTTATCTCAGAGGGAGCTGGTTATAAATATTATGCAAGGGGACCTGTTCTGTCCAAGAAGACCATGCTATCAGCACCAGCAGTAATGGGACCTGTTTAGACACACAAAAAGGGACCTGTTAAGAGATTGATATTTCAAGGTTACTTCAACACAGCTTCAACAAGTTTCTACAAGGGCAGGTTGCTGAGCACCAAGACTCCATCAAACACCCAAGCTCAACAGTACCTGTATGCACATAAAGAACTGCATAAACATCTTCAGTATTTCAGAGGGACCTATTGCATTCAAATTTACCTCAGGGGACCTGTTATGAACAACAAAGAAAAGTCAAACAACAGTCAAGAGGCTAGCCCTACTCAGCATGCCAATGCAACAACAGTCAAACAAAAGTGTAATACGCTCCTTGTTCTTAACATTTAATTTCTTGGATTAATTTTTAATGTTAATTCTAATAACTGTGGCTGTTATGATCGATTTCAAGGGCACATTTTTCATCATCCCTTATCTCCCTGATTCTTCCCTACTTCAACCCATTTTCTACTTCTAAAATCCATTAACCCTTCATTTCAACCTTGTTCTACGCATCCTACAGCCATACCAACATCCTCCATTTGGACGAGTACCAACAGGACACGTGGTGATTGCTTTTTTAAAAGAGAAATTATATAAAGGTAAGAAACAGGAAGCCTATTCATTATTTTGCATGCTGCCGAATGATGATTTCACCACCCGACACACCTAAGTGATTCATAGGACTCCATCATACCTCAGTATGGTATATACGCTCCCAGCGCTCCCATGATAGCATTTGTGCAAGCAGCATCATTATTCCCCTGTTTTCAAAAATGAACACGCTCTGAGGTAAAGGAAGTTGGTCATTTCACTCTCATTTTTCAGGTTGATTACATTGGCGTATAATGCCGTGGCTTCCACAGTAAGGACCGAAGGCAGTGAGCGCCATCCGGTTTTGACTCCCACCAAGTTACACGACAGTCGACCCAGCATCACATTGGATACTAAGGGAGTGACACTATCAGGTAATAAATCAAAATTTCCTTGTTAAATTTGCAAGTTAAGAGCTCAACCCTCCGCCAAGATGAAAAATAGGGTCGAGCCAAGCGTGTTCAATAGTTCCCAATACCATGAAGACTGCATTTCGATTCTCAGAGAAATACAGTGGTTGCCCTTTTTGGAGAAATTACATGGAAGCAACGAAGAGGCTGCTAAGCAATTCGCCTTCACATTTAATGGGGAGAAAGCCCTGATAGGCAATTTCTCATTCAGGGTTTCAGAAGACACCATCGCCCAAGCAATAGGGATCAGCCTAGAAGGAGAAAAGTATTTTAAGACCAAACAATTCAAAGAGAAATCGTGGACCCAATTCATGTCTAGGTCCCGAGTGTCATCGGTTAATTGGAAGAAAGGCGTCCCAAGAAGTTGGTTGGTGCATCCTTCGGATGAAATGGTCTACAAACTTCAAAAATTCGTAACCTGTGAAGGCCGCTACAACATTGTTTATTTATACCATATCAAGTTGTTCCTACACTTAAAAAGGAAATGTGTTATCAGTTTACCATATTTTCTATTGCAGAGCCTAACCAAGATGTCAAAGACCATCCAGAAGCAGAAGGGAAATGAAGACAAGAGCTTATATCACTTTGGTTTAGTTAAAATTCTTATTGAACATGAAATGCAGAGAAGAGGGAAAACGTGGAAGGAGTTCTTAGCTGCCAACCAAATTAGAGATGAGGAAGACAAAGAAGAATCGCAAGAAAACTCGAGATTCATGAAGGACATCGATGAGGGGATCCCAGCATCATCCAAAGCAAACAAGGTACTTCCACCTGTGAGCAGCATAAGGACTAGGCAAATGAGAAAGGAAGATGCTAAGAAGGCAGAACAAGATAAAGTTTTCACCACTTATTTAAGGAGAACAAGGAGGACACTAAAAGCTCAGTTGCAAGAAGACCAGCCTGAATCCAATGCACCTATACAAATGGATATTCAGAGCAGTGACCATTCGCCACCAGGGCCAGGAGCCGATATAGATGTTGAAAGTCATTCACCACCAGGGCCAGGAGCTGATATAGAGGTCGAAAGTAATAACAAACAAGAAAAAGGGTCACCACCTCCCAATAAGAAGCAGAAGAAACTGGAGAAACAAATTAAAAAATTAAAAGAAGAGCTCATGGAAGCTAATATGCTGGAGAAAGTTATCAAGAAAGAAAATGAAATGCTACGAGCGCAGAGTAAAGAGATTCAAAAGAAAAATGAAAAGTTAAAGGAGCGAGTCAATGAGTTAGAGGCTGAGCAAACAGATATTTGTAAGTGGGCCACCAAGTGGTATAATCAGAAGAAGACCCTCAAGGAAAAATACAAAAGACTAAAGTAGGAGCTCCATGACCAGAAAGATGCCCAGGTGAAAAAGAATGTGGACACATTGCTAAAGGCAGTAGAGGTACACGCAGTGACAGAGTTCAAAGGAAGCACTTCGGGGTTAGCATGAGGACATGCTAATTCATTAAGTCAGGGAGAGATGTTGGTACCATTCCATGACCCCTTTTTCCCTCCCAAAACATGACATTTACCTACCTCTTTTCATCATTTATCTCTCAGATCCCTTCGAAATTGATTAATTAATAGTCTTATAGTTATTAAATTGCATTGAAATTGATTTAAGGGTTTTATGTTAATGAATTAGGATTTTTTGGCAAAATGACTACAGGAAGTTCCAACATCCTGTCATTGGTTTATTGTTTGACATGTGGCATGACAGCCAGGCTAGAGCGAAGGGTAGGGATGAAAAGCGGAATGTCCAAGCATGGACGAGCACCTATCCCACAGCGGAATCAACCCTCCTACATGCGCGGTCAACGAAGGTAAACTATGGCATGTTGGCAACAAAGGCAGCAACAACATGCAGTCCAAATCGATTTAAGTTTTGTTTCTTTTTTTTAAATCAGTTAGGATAGAAACATTTTAAAAAATCGTGGTATGTTAAAAGCGGCAACAACCTGCTCATGAATGTACATCTGTTTTCAAGGGATGTAAAACCATATGTAAATATAGTTCTGAACCGGTTGTATTGTTGGTTATCATTATCATTGTTTCAAGAACAGAGTTTCGATTTTAATACCAAAGACATGCATTATAGTCATGATTACGTTGCGTTGATTTCGTAATCGTTGGATAACAAGCCCAGTATACCTGGAACGCGGACGGGCCCTGCGTAACATGGTATATTGTTGTTTTATTTCATTTACAGTTAAGGTATTGATATGCACAGTGATTAAATCGATTTATGTTTATGATATGCTTATATGTTTATGAATGCACTTGCTTATATGTTTATGAATGCGCTTGAATAGATTATCACCTAGATCGTGAATCATATCCTGTAACGGATTCGATCCCTTGTTATCTTGTAGAGCATTATCATGAACTTTATGCTTATGATTTCCATATATTTTATCTTGCATGACTGTTAATGAATGTTGAGTATTCGCTGAACAGAGTTTTTATGTATGATGTCTCCGTAAGGGGACTAAAATCTTGATTGCAGTGATACACAACGTTTTAGTTTTCTAAATGAATTGAATCTTGGCTTATAGTGATACATAGTGTGTTCTAGTTTGATAATGAAGTGCATGACAGCATTGTAACTAGGTAGATAAGACTTAGATAACGATCCTATATGTCTATATACTTTAGGCGCATGCCTCTAAGTCTACGCACCCTGGTTGATAATAAATATAGCCTAGTCTAGCACCCTAGATAGGACACTACAAATATCTCACTTGAAGTTTTAAGAAAAATAATGACATAGTGAATAGCTTCTCACTATTTATAAGACGTTATGAAATTAAATTTCGAAAAATAAATTATATTATTTCTAATTTTTTCAATTTGAAAAAACTAAAATCGTGCGTTTTTATTCTTCAGTGTTTCACAACATCAATGCATTTCATATTAAAAAGCATCGGTGCATTTAAAACTAAGGTGCATCTATTAAGATGAATTATCGGTGTGCCAATTTATTTTAACGCATTGATATGATAGAATTCCTCTTTTATTTTCAAAATCTTAGACACAGATGCAGTTACTATTTAACACATCGACGTTGTGATTATTTAAACGCACTGATCCAGTTTGTTTTACAAGGGCATCGATATGCTTTAAAAGTTATTTGAATTTTTATGTTCACATAAATGATATATTTATCTCAAATTATCTTTTAGGATGCATCCACGTGAGTTACAATAGTTCACAATATATATTTTCCACTTAAAGTTGCCTTATTCTTGAAAATGGTTTGAAAACTGTATTGAAATTCATATTGTGGTTATATGGTTCTCGAAATTAATTTTATGTATGTATACAAAAATTTATTTCTAATTTTTCCCAAATGCCAAGAGAAAATGTCATAATATCAAATGGTCAATTCTTCAAATTCTAGCTCGTTTCATATTGTTCAATGACCTTCACATATTTCTCCCTTTCCATCTCCAGTAAATTTAGATTTTATTTATATTTGGATTATCTAATTGATTTTTTTTACCCATGTTAATTTGAATAAAAATGTATGCAAATTTTCAAGATTCTTATTCAAAATCAACGTTAAAAGCACAAAATATTCCACCAGTTCAAAAATGTGAAGCTCTTATTAAGAGCACCATATGACAAACAGTTGGTAGATGAACATGGATAACCACTTTACCCTACCAATTGTAATATGCCATATTTGAGTTATAACCCCCTGGTAACGATGGTAATAATTCTTTTGGGATACTGTAATTTCGAAAAACCAATTACATTATTCTTACTAATATCATTGATGTACTAATGTTGATCAATTTTTTTTAAATTAGGATTCTAGTGATAATGAATGAAAGACCCACCTACCATCTTCCGGTGTACCCCACTACGATGTCAAATTGAGAGAATATTTCATTAATAAAAATACTTGGAGAGGAAGCACATAAAGAATGGTTGAATCAAACACCTATTCAATTCCCACTACGTCCAAATTCACCAATTAAGAATCACTACAACAATAGTAGTTCTTCATCACAAATTAGCAATGGAGGCAATTAGATAGAGGTTGGTATGGATGATTACTTATGAGATATGACTACCATAGAGGAAATGTTAGATACATTCTAGAATGATGAGCTAGGGGATGATGCTCAAATCACTGATACCTTTTTCGAAAACCTAAAATATGCTTTCATCAACCCTCTCTTTGGACCTAGTGCCAGTCAACATCTACTCAGTTGGGGACAATGTTGTTACTGTACAACTTGCAAGCAAATTTTGGCATGTTAAATGCAGGGAAAATTTTAAGAACCACCCTAAATTTAGATTTATAATAAATGGGTGAATCCCCATGATACATAGCAAAATTGGGAGGCGATTATATCAATAATATAATATGTATATATAATTGTTTTGGTAAATCTCTCACGAGATTATATTATCTTGTAAATTCATGGAAAATCTTTCACTGAATTATAAAATCTTTTAAGATCTTGGAAAACCTTTCACTGAAATAAAACATTATGAAGTCTTAGAGAATGTTTTGTTAAATTATGAAACCATATATCATAATAGGAAAACATATTCATTAAACTGTAATATTCTAGCATACATGTTTGGAAAAAAGAAACATAATTTTATCTTCCTACAAACAATGTTGCAAGTTTTAGTGGCCATGTTTGTCAAGGGTCTTACTGTACACTCTTTCATATCGTTCTATTAGTTTTGATAATATTCAAAAAAAAGTTCTTGTAGGTGTAATATTCCACAACAAAGAGAAATTTTTGAAAGGACTGTCATTATAAGATCTATAATACCCAGCTTTAATACCTACCTCATGCGAGGGTAATCAATATATCGAGGATATGCACTAGCACCAGCAATGATAAGATTGATCCTAAAAAGGGTGGCATTCTTCTCAAGCATTTCATAGTCAATGAATCCTATAACCGAAGAAAACAAACCCGACCATTGACACTTCGAACAGTTCCCCAAAATATTGGTTCAATATTTGTCAATAATGGAACTGTTTCCCTCCTAATTATTATTAGACTAGAAATGTGAGCTCACTTGTGGACTCATCTAGACGATATTGCATTGATTCAAAGTAAATTTATGTAGCATATACTCCTTTTTTGGCTATCATGAATCCATGAGATAGATGCCCTCCATGTGGTAAGTCCAAACCCTAAATGTTGCAAAGAATTTTTTCACAAGTTATAGGCCCAAATAGGAATGATAATATTATCAAAGGAGGTTCATAGTTTAGAACCATACACACCATCATGTGATGATGTGGTTGGAGGAGAGTTGTATAAACAACAAAATTAGTTGGGGATCGAGATAATGGTTGAAAATTAACACCCATGTACTGTTGTCAAGATGGAATGCTTCTAGGGCCCTCTGCTAGCAAGGACTCTCACTTTGGTCAATGAATTCATTGCCAGCATATTATATGCATGGCATAAATACCAACCCAATTCAATAGTGAATAAATATAGAAAAGTGTCCAACAGTTGTATCCATCATTGGGATAATAGATACTCATGCAACAACTACAGGTCTCTACACTATAATGTTGAACCCAAAAACCATTATAGACATGTCAAACATTCAAACTAAAATGTACAGGTCGAAAAGCTAAGAGAAGCTAAGTTTAACAAGAAAAAAATACCAAGTGGCAAGAAGAAAATGCCAAGTAGCTTAGACACAATCACAATCATGATGGTGCCATTCTTCACATTCCAAGTTATATGTTCAAGCACTTACCTCTTACCAGGGAGTCCTTCTGAATACTTGTTTGTTAGATATGATCCAACAGCTTCCATAAATGCCCATGATGTAAATTTTTCAAAAGAAATAAGTTCCAAGCCATTGAATTGCGATTGTTTTTCTTTCTCAATTATCACATTCATTTCAGGATGGAGCTCACTCAAAGGAGGATCTACAAATCTCTGCTTTCCCTCTGCATGGAGTAATTTACTAAGTAAACAAAGAAATCACAATAAATTTAGTAACCTCGATAACTGAGGCATGGTTTGACAAGAGAATTAATTCTATTATTGAGGTCTACAATTTTTGTTTGCTGGCATCCGAGGAGAATCCAAATCAAGAACAAAGTATTTATCAATCCATTCACTAACCATTAAATCAACAAAATGATAAATAAAACCAAGGTATTTTTAGTTCATTAAACGAAGATAAGAAGCTTATTTGCAGCAACTCAACTCACAAATGAATCTTCTAAACACCTCCAAGTTAAACTATACTCAACTATGATCTTTGCTTTCTTCACTTCATCTTCAAATGACAAGATTATCAAGGATGTCACATAGGATATCTAGATACATGTAGCAATTTCAACCAAAAACAAATACATAAATAAATAAATCATAGTGTGAGTTGTGAACAACAAGCACACCTGGGAAGTTTCAGGGTTGCGCCAGCATGAACACCAAAGGATTTTCCATTGTCAAGCTTGTTGTGATACAAAAAGGTTTATATGATGGGCATGACCTCAAAGTTTCAAACCTCCTAATTTTCTTGTTTTCTATTGCCATGGAACCCCCAAAACTAGTTGTGAAGTTTTGGGCATCAAATTTTCACTTGGGTTGAAATTATGTTGACCCAACAAGCCCATCCCTACTGCTCCACTACCCATTATGACCTAAAATGAATATGTTTGGAGTTGAAACAAGAGCTATCCTCTGTGCCCACTTCAAAATGTGAAAAATAATCAAATATTGGGAGACATGTGAATCCATAACTTGATGTATTATGGATAATTATCTGGTAGAGGTATACATGAAAGACACCAAAAGTAGCACCAGTTCGAATTTTCCTCCTGCACGTTGTTTACTTGGGTTCGAATTGTAGATAATATATAGAACAAGAATATCACACATGCAAGAGCAGTTGGCGTGGGTTCAAATCACAAATAATATATATAACAAGAATATCACATTAGCAAGCACTAGCAAAGCAAGGCCATGGATAAGTTTTAACAACCTCTAGATTGCAACCCACCTTGGAACTTTAACCTTTGGAGTCATTTTTTGCCTTCATATAGGTATTTTATTTGATGATGTACCTTAAAAGGAGGGATATCTTTGTATACAAAATTGTTACTACTTATTTCTTGTCCAAATGGCTCTAGAGGCGATTAGGGGCAATGATCTATGTTATTTGAGTGCTCTATCATCAAACAGTCCAACAAGGAAGCCTCCTGCCAAGTACCCTATCCTCAAATAAGGGGAGAATAGCAACCCATACCTCCTGAGAAAAAATACAAATGAAGACTAGCACATGGTCTATTGTTTCCCCTTCACATTTGCATAGAGTACAAATTCCAGGACCCTACCTTGCCCTATTTTGTAGAACCTCTCACATCAAAACATTATTTGTCAGGGCCAACCACATAAAAATTATGGATTTCATTGAAGATTTAACTTTCCAAATATTCTCCACCACCAAGCTACTACTATTGCTTCATCATCAAAGATAGCCTTGTACCGCAAGCTAGCTGTCAACAGTCATATGGAAGGTTCGTTGGACCATACAACTTTCTTCCGTGAAGAAGACATGGAGACAACTTTTTGCTCCTAAATGCAACCAATGTTGAGTTTTAAAAAACAAATTGCTTGATTTTGTATTGAGCAACAACAAAATATACAGAATTTCCTTGTGACAGAGTTACTAAGATGAAACCTTCATCTACAAACATTTACCTATCAGGATGAGAAAACGAAAATCAAATTTCTTTCTTCTTCGATAGAATCCAACTACGGGATAAAAAAAAAACACATCAAGTTTGTTTACCCCAACACGCCAATAAGTAGCAAGCCCCAACTATATAATATAAGAAAGTAGTAGGTATCCCAAAGGCCTGAAGGGGATCTAATGGAAATAAGCGACCATTGTGAGAAGCCTTCTAATCAATATATAAATATATAAATGTAGATTTATTATTATTTTAATTAGAAATATTCAATTAAATAATAAAATTTAATTACGCCTCTCCCAATCTAAATTGCTTATTAGCATAATTAGCTACCTTCATACGTCTTTCATTTTTTAACAACGTTGTAACCTGTGGACCCAACCACTACAGATCATTATGACAAACTAAGAATAGCAAAGAAGATGAAAGGTTGTAAAAACCAGCATATTTTTCAAACAACTAATCCAACATCAGTACTTTAACTTTTCATGAAGATATCATATTGAGGACGTTTGAAAAATGGTGGGAAATCTGGACAACGACTATCTCTCTTCTGCGAGGATCATGTGGAAAGAGTGATAAGATTTCACTGTTTTTATTTTTTTTTGGTTAAATCAGAAAAACCAATATTAATGGATTTTACTAAGTTTTGTGAAGTGACGAAATTTAGCTTTAACCATTCACCTTAAGATGTTTCTTACAATATAATTTCCTAAGTTTATTTAATATCTTCATTATCATAAAAACCAACCTATATCCATCTTAACGCCAAATCTACTATTTAATATCTTCATTATCATAAAAACGAACCTATATCCATCTTAACTCCACATCTACCACTCTTAGAGAGATGAAATCTATATATCCCTCTCAGCACTTGGTAGTCCTGGAATTAAGATGGATCTAAGTTGATAGTATTTCCCCTTTAAATAGTTTATGCTCACATGAATACCATGGTATTACCATGGTTCAATACAATGGGTTATCATAAACCTAGAACTTAAAAACTACTATTAGTAATTTATAAAAATTAATAAAATTAATAATTGATTTTTATTTTAACGGAGTTAAAATGTTTAAGTGACATTAAATTACAAGATCTATTTTTACTCTTGATCTACCAAGCCCTGAGAGGGATCAAATATTTTTTTCACTCTATGCTAGTTTGCATATCACAATATTTTGATCCCTCTTGGTGCTTAGTACACCCAGAGTAAAGATGGATCTATGTTCGATTTAATTCCCCCCTTTAAATAGGCTACATTCCACGTGAATACCATGGGTCAATACCATGTGCCATCTTTATTTTTATTAATACTAATATTAGGGTTAATAATGTTTTCTTGCATGGTATTAATAATAATTTGGCCCATGGTATTTGGCCCATAGGCTTCACCTAAATATAATGCATTTTTTGAGTGTTCGTAAATATAAGGTGACTTAACCCGGATGCGGGTGTCAACATGAACTAAAGAGCGCCATGTGCCAGCCACGCGTAGAGGACAACGAGCCGGCACACAGGCAGTTTGGTATGATGCTTCACAAGGCGGTATTGAATAGCATTCAATGCCATTTACTCAGGCTTCTGTCCCAAGGAAACTTCGAGGGAATTAACAGCATGGATACCAGAATGTTCGCGGCGATCTGTTTGTCTGAGCAGGAGGGGAATTGGGGCTCTAACGTAGAAGGAAGTGACGGAATGGTAAGGAAGGAGGGAGGCGTCGGCGGTAGCAAGCCTTCCCTCAAGGTCGAGTTCTGTGCAGGGTCGAAGCCCAGTTCACGGCATTCTTGGGAGGTTGCGATCGGCAATAACCAAAGGTCTCGTCTTTTACTGAAGCTGCAACGAGGAAGCAGGATCTCTTCAGCAAACGACTTCGAATTACTCATTTCCGAGGTGAACAGGGAAGAAATTGCGGTTTTGTGTAATCTTCCGGTGGCGACAGAGCATTACACGCATCCTATGGCTCCTCGTCTGCGCACTACTCCTCACTGTGGTCGAAATTATGGGCAGAGGGGAAGCTGTGGAGGTAGGGGAAATCAAAGCCCACGACGTATTTCTCCCCTTGCTTGTGCTTCGCCCACTTCAATTGGGTCAGAAGACTCTGGATACGCCATAAGAAATACTGTGCAATCGACGAAATTCAAATTCAGATGCCAGACCAACAAGCCCATTGTCTCAGCGCTTGTTACAGTCATTTTCTCTGAAGAAGAGGAGGAGGAAGACAGCGGGAAGGAGGAAACAGAGGAACCCTCTCAGAGCAGGCTTGAAGAAGATAGCACCTGTGTACATTCTGAGGAGCAGGAAGAGGTCCTAAAGGAGATTGGAAGCATGAAGGCCGAGGACACCATGAACATAGCTCAACAATCTACAGAGGTTCCTCAAGCAATGGACGTCACCAGGAAGGCTTCTCCCCAGAAGCAAGCCTTGGACAAGGAGCCTGACAACTCCATTGCCAATATCATTTACCTCAAGCTGCCGCCAGGAATTCTAAGACCTGAAGATATCCCGGAAGGAATGGAGGTTGCCTAGGAATGAGATCCGGATAGGGAAGCTGAGCAATGCTCCAAAAATATCAAGTAATCTTCGTTGTTCTGCAGGTAAGGTCTGTGGCTCCTGGTCTGGGGGTAATTTATATGTTTTGTTCTATTTACATTATGTTCTGTTCTGTTCATGATCAGCTACATCTGCTCAGCAACCATGGCGAAGCGTACCGCGGCTAGCATCTTTTCCATAAAAGCAAGCACATGCGCTCAACATTTTTGACACTGTATTGCTTTTTTGTAGAATTCCAAGCCTGTAATGCCTTAATCCTTTGCTTGGAAGTGTATTACTGCTGATAGCTTTTTTGTGAACAGTTTAGAAGTGTATTACTGCTTTGAAGAGTTTTACTACTGTTATCATGTTCCTCACAATCAGCAGAAAAGGCTTTTTTTGTGAACAGTTTTGAAAGAGAGTTGCTCACTCACTCTCAGAGGTTAAAACCTCTTGTAAATATTTTTTCAACTTCTTTAATATAACTAGTTTAGTCTTTGCCCAAAAAAAAAAAAATATAAGGTGATTTATGGAGTAAGTATAAAAAAATGTTTTATTTATTTATCATACCTCTCATTTATTTATACTTTTATTAATTTACCATAACTCTCTTATAAATATGGTATTTGGCCCACAGAATTCACTTAAATGAAACCTCTTTTTTAGCCTTTTTAAATAGAAAGAGGGTTATGGACTAAATATATAAAGAGGTTTTATTTATTTACCATACCTCTAGTTTATTTATATTTTTATTTATTTACCATACCTTTGGAGTAAGTATAAAAAGAGGTTTATTTATTTACCATACCTCCACTTTATTTTTATTTATTTATTTACACCCTTGTTGTTTGTAAATATAAGGTGACTTATGGAGTAAATATAAAAAAATGTTTTATTTATTCATCATACCTTTCGTTTATTTATATTTTTTATTAATTTACAATACCTATTTTATAAATATGGTATTTGGCCAATAGGATTCACTTAAATAAAACCTCTTTTTTGAGGCTTCTTAAATAGAAAGAGGGTTATGAACTAAATATAAAAAGAGGTTTTATTTATTTACCATACCTTTGGAGCAAGTATAAGAAGAGGTTTTATTTATTTACCATACCTCCACTTTATTTCTATTTTTATTTATTTACACCCTTGCCGTCAATGAAAACCATATTTAAAAATAGGGAGCCGTTCACAGAAGAAATCAGGGTGATTAGGACCAAACACAATCTTCCAAACCACCTCCCAAACCACCTCCCAAACCAGAAAATGGGCGGTTGCAAACAAATTTAACTTTGCAAAGGTGAAAATCGGTATATTGTAATGGAATATAACCTCCCAAACCAGGCCAATCGGGTCAAGTGAGTCTTTTCATAGTTTATCTGCCCTTTTTTTGGTCTAAATATATGAAATGGGTGTTTTATAAAAATTTCACCCCTCTAAAATAAAAAACCCTTAAATTTCTCCCTTGGGCTAAAATTCGCCCCTAAAATTTACCATAGTCAAATGCATGTTTCTCAACAATATTGAGATAATTGACCATAATCAATCCCTTATATTGTTAATAAGAACACATATTTCATTAAGTTCGGAATTAAGTAGTGGATATAGAACTCTAAAATAACCAAAAAATCAATTGAGTGATGTCCTTGTAGTAAAAAATTTCAAATTCTAATGAAATATGTTTTGAAATCTTGTCACACAATCAAAATTTAAAATGGTCGATTTTATGAATGTTAAATATTGACATTGTACATTTATATTTCCCACCAACTGTAGGTTATTCAAAGATCAGGTTCTTTCGAGTGATAATGTCTTACCTGATAGTTGTAAAGAGACAAATAAGTTGTTAAAAATTGGGTGTTGAGTACATATCATATCCCGACAGTTGCAAAGAGGAAAATAAGTTGTAAAAACTGGGTGTTGAGTAAATCATATTATCCATGTTTGAATGATTGTATTCTATATAGATAAGAATATGCAGACAAAGAGATATGTTTGAAATGTGGGCATGACAGGTACCATAAGAAAAAGGGTAAATATCATGGTCCCCATCATAATATATTGAGGCACATGCCTATAATCCCAAGGATTGAAAGGCTCTTTTGTTGCAAAGACTTAGTTATGTTGCCGAAATGGCATGCCTAACACAGAAATGGCTCAGGAGTTATGTGAATCCAAACATATTTAATAGCCATGAAGCATATAGAGGATACATGGCCCGAAAACTTGAAGGATGAAGTATGAAGTCTACAAATTAGCATAGCCATGGATGGCGTTAACCCATATTCCCTCTAAAAAACCAACTATTCTGTTTGGCCTATAGTATTGATCAATAACAACATCCCCCAATGGTTTTCTATGAACAATGAACATCTTATTTTGGCTCTCATAGTTCCTGGTAGAAAACAAGTGGAGAATATGGATGTCTACTTACAACCATTGGTAGATGAGTTGAAGGAATTATGGGAAGGGATACATGTATACAATGTATCAAGACTCATCACAATAGAGAGGAATTTTACTTTGTATGGAATATGTGCTTACACCACACATGATTATCTAGGCTGAGGAGTTTTATCTCGTAAATTACATGTTTATTGATTTGTTTATATATGTAACAATTTTGTTTAAGATATTAATTTAATTCATTGTAATTGTTCTAATCTTAGTTATAACTAGCATGTCATGGATACAATAATTTCAAAGGTCTTGTAACAAAATAGTATCATGGATGTAAATTTTGTCGACCTTTTTCAAAGGCTAGGTGGTAAAACCACCTACGAAAACCCATGTATGAATGCTCTAGGGTATTCCTCCCAAAATAACACGCTTACAGAAGAGAAACATTCACTTTCAATGGTACACCATAGAGAACCCAAAGTTCTACAATAACAATAGTAATTGAATGACTTAAAGAATATGAGAGAGAGAGAGAGAAGAAGAAGGAGATGACAAAAAAAATTATTTAAAATGGGGAGCCTATGTTGTACGATCCAAAATTCTTTGACACCTATGTTGAGAAATTTCCCATTGGGATAAAGAGGAAATTTGTCTTTTATGAGCTCCCATATTGTACGAGGGATTCACTGAATGAACCTTTGACATATCGCTTCCATTCATGACATACTAAAAAATACCCCTAATTTGACTACATATTGGAAAATACCTCTAAAAATCATATTATATAACCCCCTACCAATACAAACCCAATACACCTTTCCAATTTAAAAGATCCCTACTTTCACTAGATATTATAGGTATCCATTTTTCATTAACATTTTTTATACCCCTTTATATTTTTACATTAACTTTGCAAATATAAAAACCATATACTCCCTAATATATGCTCAATATATTATGTCATTTTTTTCTCAATTTGTTATTTCCGCAATAGGAACCCATGTGGTATGGTATTACTCCTCTAGTGAAGCCCTTGTGCCATATTGGTAGAATTTTAAGATTGCCCACTTACTAGATCCCATGCATATATTTAAAAATGTTTCATCTTCTTTATGGAGGCACCTATCATTGAAATAAAATGACACATTGACGATTAAGAGATATCTTATGTCCTTAAAAACTAAAAAGAAACATTAGCCAAAACAAGAAAGTAGAGGAGAGGTTGGTACCCCTTGGTCTTTCATAGAAGGTGATGTCTCATGGATTTTAAAGAAAGATGATCTTTCTTTGGCAAATGAAGTTAAAATGGGTTTGAGGGTGCCTTATTTATATGGGTCTTCACTATGTTGTTGCTTCATTATTGAAGACCATTTGTTGGGGTTGAAATAACATGACCATTTGAACCTTCTAAGAGTATGTATGTCAAAAAGATGATTTTATTATTTTTGATTATTTTTATGTCATCTGATAGAATATAATTAATTTCTTTTATGTGCTTACTTTGCAGTGCCATTATTCTTTGCTAGTGTGTGGGTGTGTGAACCATGTCATGCCATATCTAAATTATTTTCAATTGTACATTGGATTACATAAAAGGTTCCACAATGGCTCAAGAGATAGCTCATATTGTTTGTATGTTTGAGAAAGAACTGTCGATGAGTTTCATGGACTTGTAGTTCATCTTCTAATTCACCTAGTAGATGAGGTTGAATTAGTTGGGGTGGTTTCTTGTCATTGGATGTTATTCTGAGAGGTACGTAAAGAAATTAAAACGTTCTATTCTCCAAATGGAAAAGCTTGAGAATTATATGGTAGAGGGGTACATATCGTATGAGTCTTTATGTTATGCCAGCGATTACATCAAGAAGATCGACAAGGCACTAGGTGTGGTGATTTAGGGTGATGAAAGGGATGAAGGCAAAAGAGAAGGGGAGCTTCTTGAAATGAATGGAAAAATGTGCATGATAAAGAGTAAGTTACTTTTTATTTGCAGTATTTCTACACAATAACTATTCACACTGAACTTTTATGTATATTTTTATCTCATATGTACTATATGTGTTGTTTTGATTTCATACGTGAATTCAGAAATTGAAGTCGTCAACAAATTCATTCTTTACAATTGGGAAGAGACATAGACATGGGTCGCGTTAAACAAATACAAGAGGAGGAAATGAGAATGTGACATGAAAGAATTTAGACGGTTGAATGGTAGAAGTGTGCCTCATCACGAACATTTAAAATAAAATATGCCAATGATATGCCCCAATAGTTGAGTTGCTAACCAAGTTAGAGAGAAATATGGTGCATCTGGTTGTTACCCATGTGTTGAAGAGGATGTGCTAAACATAGGGATTGGGTGCAACAACTCGATAATAATATCTTCCTATACATTTTTAACTTCATAATGTAACTTTGAATTGTAACATCTATATTTTATATTTTAATTATGTTCAGGTTATTAGACACATGACACTGTGATTTTTTCACTTTTTAATTGGTACATTTGTTTTCATCCATATGGTCATATGGGCATCATTTTCACATGGATTATTTCGATGATGGATACATGACACAAGACTGTGGAGTGGAAGTCAAGTTCAACCAATCTAATCATGTTAGCCACTATGATCAAAACCTAATACAGGGGACATTAGGTTATGTCAGAAATATGTAAGAGCTCATTGAAGTGAATTTCTCTTCATTACAATGTGTTATTTTTAGATGAAAACGGTGGGACACCTTTGATTGAAATAATGTAAAGGAATATCATGATAGTGGGTTGATATCTATCAACTTTATAAAGACGTGGAATGAAGCTAGGGAGACTTATGTTTTCACCAAACACTGCAACTAGGTTTTTTTTTTTACCTAGATGTGTTGGATAGGGATTGGTGGTTTGTATTAAGACACTACCCTAGATCAAAAAATATTTTTGAGAATAACAATGTTATCATGCCAAGTGAGGAAGATAATTAGGGTGATAACAATATAAAGTGATATGTACTTATGTTATTTCATCATTTATACTATTGTTGTATATTTTTATTTTCTTTAGTTAGATGATTATATTGTTTTTTATTCTACTAATTATTGGCATTTTATATAATTGGTAAGATTCACAATTTTTTTTATATGTTTTATTTCTCTAGTGGAAACATTTTTACACTTAAAAGTAATTATTTCCAATTGTGTAATTTATAATTTAAAAATTTAAATGCTAACATATTTGTTTAATCTATATTCGGTGATAAGTTTAATTTGGATTTTTTGATAATTTGGTTTTCAAACTAGTCATTTGTTAGTTTACGTACTTTTATCATTACTTTTGGAAATATTTAAACTATGCCCACAATGTTGACTAAAACCACAATTAATTAAGTAATGTGAAAATTTGAGAGCAATCAACTTACAAAATAATGACAAGTGGAAACATTTTTACACTTAAAAGTAATTATTTCCAATTGTGTAATTTATAATTTAAAAATTTAAATGCTAACATATTTGTTTAATTTATATTTTGTGATAAGTTTAATTTGGATTTTTTGATAATTTGGTCTTCAAACTAGTCATTTGTTAGTTTACATACTTTTATCATTACTTTTGGAAATATTTAAATTATCCCCACAATGTTGACTAAAAGCACAATTAATTAAGTAATGTGAAAATTTGAGAGCAATCAACTTACAAAATAATGACAAGAACAAAAAATATAGGAAGATTTGCATCCATAAACTTTTAGGAACAATAGAATGCTTATGATTAGAGATCATAAATTTTTTATAATAACAATTTTTAGGGTAGAAGAGCATATTAAAAAAGAGTAAATAGTACAATGGAAAATAACATTTATTCATATGTAATTGTGTTTTGAAAAGGAATTTAGTTAGGATGAATATGTATGAACTATGTGTAAGATCGAAAAATATTTACAGTAATTTTACAATTATAGCTTCAACCATATTAATCATTGTAAGTTATAAAAATATTTTTGCATTTTCTATTTAAAGTAAGTACTTTTTGCATGTAATTTCATACATAAAATTTCGATATAAGTTCACTAATATATAATCTATAATAATTATATATAATTTAATAAAAATAAACATCTTGATGATAATCATTTAAGAAACATAAACATAATCTAAGATACACGTTCAAATTCACTAACATCATATAATTATATACACCTCTAGCACATATAAACAACATTGGCTAGCACACAAATCTAATTATTTAATAAGGCATCATCTTTGTGATCACATCTAACAATATCCCATGCTAATTGTATTGTTTTTCATCCATCTTGTTGGACTTTTATATAATTGGTAAGATATTAAATTTAAATTCGTCAAATATTAAATTCAAAATTAAATTGACTAGAGTTTCTATAAATATTAAATTTAAATTCCTTGAAACTATGATAACTTTAGTGATGAATTAAATTTTATTAAAATATAATTTTTTAATTTATATTAAATCTAAAATCTAAATTTTTTAAGTTGCAAATTCTGACTTAAGTTTTCTAAATTCAACAATAGATTGAATTTATAAATGAAGTTAAAAGATTATTTTTTATATTTTTTTAAATAAATTATTTTTTGACAATAATTTAATTGATTGCATTTTCTTTTTTATAAATTTAAAAGATCAAAATAAAAAAATAATTATATATTAAGATTCAAATATACATATTAATTTGAAATATGTTTTTAAATAATTATTAAATTAATAAATATATATTTTAATGATGCTTCATTCACAATTATTATTAATAAACGAACTTTAAATTATAAGTTTATGAAATCAAATTAATTATAATGTTATTTTTATAATCCAATATTTTATGAACGATATTTTTAATTATAGTTGATTTTATACACCAATTAGTATATATTTTAATTTTATTATAAATATTTTGAAATTTTTATTTAATGAGTACATGTTGCAACATACGATTTTGAAAATTAATGTGTGAAGGTTAATTAAATATTGTCTAACTCTTCTACTATAAGTACACGTCACAAATTTCTAATTTTTATGCTTGGCTATTACTAGAAGGGTAGTTTTGTTTAGAGGTTTGTACAATTTAATTGTGCAAAAATTATTTTGTTTTGTAGTGACTATTGTTTAGACATGTTTTATAAACATTTTTTTTTTTGTTTCTATGTTTTCTATAGGGAGGGTGCTACTCGCAACCCTTGTTTGAATAAGAATTTAGTTTGAATGAATATGTATTAATTACCTATTAAATAGAAAAAGTATTTATGGTGATTTTACAATTAGTTTCAACCATATTAAAATTCGTAATTTAAAAAAAATATCTTTACATTTTTTATTTATAGTAAGTTGTTTTGCATGTAATTTCATATACAAAATTTTGATATAAGTTCACCAATACATAATCTATAATAGATATCATTTCATAAAAATAAACAAGTATAAGAATCATCTAATATACACATTTAAATTTGCTAACATTATCTAATTATATACACTGCTAACACATATAAACGTCAGTAACTAGCACACAAATCTGATAATCTATGAAGGCATCATCATCGTGATCACATCTAAAAAAACACAAGAATTATCTAACATCACCACACTAATCCTCAAATATACATCTCATATTGTTAAATAACTACTATAACATACACATCTCTCTACAAGCACATTAAATTAACATATCTAATATTACCTAACAATATACACATCAACACCAACATATAAATTAAGTACATCAACATCAACAAATATATATCTAAAAGCCAAATTACTGCTATAAAATATTTGATACAATAGTAGTAGTGATAGCCTGGTCTATAGTAGAAAATGATGGATGGTCAACTTCCTAATCAAGAGTTGAAATACGAGATGGAGGAGGAGGTGATTGGTCTACACTCTAAGGAGAAATATGAGGTATTGGGTGACCATGAGATGAATGAGGAGGACTAGGTGGTCGAGTACTACCAAAAGGATCACCACCCTAATCATCATCATCCAATAGGGTAGTACTCGGTGAAGACTTTGTATTTGTTGCATAGTAGTGACCACTACACAATGCCAATA
The DNA here is from genome assembly GCA_000404065.3 of Pinus taeda. Lineage (NCBI taxonomy): Eukaryota > Viridiplantae > Streptophyta > Pinopsida > Pinales > Pinaceae > Pinus > Pinus taeda. Next base: position 44,126 of record APFE031307934.1, on the reverse strand, counting down.
TACACATGTCATCTCTAGAAATATGATGCATAAGACTAATTATATCGAGCAACAAGTCTATCCAAAGCTCTAGGAGCATAGGATCTTCATTGTGTCTCAAGTTGTCACAGGGAGACTCATGCCTCAACCAAATATCTAGAGATTTGATCACCCAAATCCATCTTGTATTGAATATCAGGCCTATGATGCAACCTCATGCCCACGTGTATCTGGTCAGGATGTCTAGCCTCACCCTCTGCGGCCTTGGTTATCTCTGCATCTCCATCCGGTGACGGAAGAGGCATGTCCCCAACGAATGTGTCTATGTCTCAAAAGCATATAGTACACACCAATAATTAGACAGTTTCATTGAACAATTTAATAAAACAAGTTAAAGAATGTGATAGAATAAATTTTATTGTAATTAATTAAGACAATAAAATAAAACTAGATTAACTTAAATAAAACAATAATATTACCGCTAGCATCCGTTAGTTGATCCTGTGTGAAGCAGATGTTGGGAGACTATTAGCAAGACACCCTCGCATAAGGACCCAATACCAAGACGAACATGTGGTCTGCCTCACTACCCAGTAGCTCTAGTGCCTTAGCAAAAATCTTGGTCGAATACTCTAGTTGGCTCCTCTTGGACATCATCTCGCCCCACATGCGCATATGCACCTCAATCATTGGCTTAGGAGAGCGATGGTCAAAATTAGGCCTCGTCTCTTGAAACCTCTCAAAAAATAAACAAAAAATATCTAAAGAAAAAGGGAAGTCTGTCCTACCATGTATCATCTCATGATATCCATCTAAAACTATACAAAACTGTCGCTAAAAATAACAAATCATTTGATACATTATGGCCTATGGACCAAAGAACCGACGTAAAACAAAAGTGGGAAACTAATGCACTGCCCATCACTTGTATGGTGTGCAATGGTACTCACTAATAGTGAGAGTCACCTAACCTCCTTTGCACCAAAAGAAACGATAAGTAGTTGTCCACTAGATACCTAAAAAACTATTAGAGAAACTAGATGATCCCAAACATATCTCTAAGATTAAACAAGTTGACGCTCTTCTGCAATACCATGGGGGACATCAAGTAAATGGGGAAAATCCTCCCCTCTCCTAGATAGGTCGGTGATAAAATAATTTCCTCCTCATTGGGTTGAAACGATTAATTAGGACTAACATAGAAAACGTATCGGTGGAAATTCCACCGATAGATCAACTGTGCCAACAACCTAGAGTCCCCCTTCAAGGATGCAACCTCTTCATAGTACTTAAGGAGAGCTGAATTCATCAAAAGGCCTTGGTTCACTGCCGTAATAGGGTGAGGGTACAAATCCCTCTCCCTCTCTCATGCCTCCCACGATCGTACCATATTGTACTGGTGAACTCTTTGCTCTTCCTATTGTTCCTTCTTTCTCCTCTAATGTCTTTGCGTGATTGACATTTGAAATACATCGGCCTCATACATAAAACAATAATTACTTTTATTGAATTAAAAATGTGTTTATAATATATTAATTTTAATTAAAAAAAATCAACACTGGTCTACCAAAAAACCAAGAAGACACCAGATATGGTGCACCAAAAAAAATAAGAAAGCATAACAAATGGTGTGTACATTGACTTAATGCATTGCCTTTAGTTCACATACATACATAACATAGCTTTTTTTATTTATTTTTAGTGTGGTGCATAGACATAAAATTTCACACAGGTGCATTAATTTTAAATCGACATACCACACTAGAACATTCAGGTTTAAATATTCGGTGTTTCATTGGGAAAAAATAAATGCATTGAGAAGTTAATTTTATTAGATGCATCGTCGTAAAGATTATAATTTTTAAAGTGGTGTTCGATTAATTTAACGTTCCGATGGGTTTCAATTTACCCAACGCACCAAACCACTAACGGTGCATTAATGTTACACAATGATTTGCAGTGCACCTTGTGATTTACAAGGTGCACCATGAATGATGCAGGTCGAATGTCTCAAATACACCTTGAAGAAAATAAAAATAAAAACAATACATTTTTAAAATTAATTTTCAATTTTACTCTATTAAAAATTAATTTAGGGAGAAACATAGACATTACGTAGATATTTTCTCATCAAGGAAGCATGGTGTCAAAATAAATGAAAAAAAAATTAAGTTGCTCGTTCCGGTTTAAATATTGGGTGGTGTGTTAGGAAGAAATAAACACACTTGGAAGTTAATTTTACCAAACTCATTACCATAAAAATTATCATTTTTAAAGTGGTGCGTAGTGAAATTTAATGACAAAATGTGTTTCAATTTACCCAATGCACCGAACCACTAATGCTGTGTTAATGTTACACAATGATTTGTGGTGCACCCTATAAAATCACAAGGTGCACCGTGAACAGTGCAAGCCAAACTTTTCAAACGCACCGCGATGAAAAAAATTAAAAACAATCCATTTTTAAACTTAATTTTCAATTCTAGTCCACTAAAAAAATAATTTATGGAGAAACATAGACGTTATGCGGATATTTTCTTATCAAGGAAGCATGGTTTCCAAGTAAATGAAAAAAGTGAATTTCGTAATTGTTTCAAAAAATTCAGAAAGCATGCAATGAGCAACTGAAGGAAGGATGGAAAGAAGGGGAAGTACTGATGGCAGGGAATTTCAGAGAGGCAAAAGTGGCACCAATGCTTGGGAGCTCTACAACACTGTAAATGGAAAAAATGAATTGTAGAACCAATAATTTATTTTTATTTAACCTTGTTCTATTGCATTCGAGTAACCACACCAAAGCGTATTATTGATGCAGTGCACCATGTTTTTTTAAATTTAAAACCTTACCATAGTGCACCATGTTATTTATACATCAATGTGTTTCAAAGAAATAATAGAACTGGCGCTTTGTGGGAGTATAACATCGAAATGGTGAAAATGAATTATGCGACCAATACTCAATATACACACTTGTGCTTCAATTTCACCTAGTGCCTGAGGTCATTCCTAAAATGTCAAAGAATCGACGGTTCATGGGAGTATATCACCGAAATGGTTAAAACAAATTTTACGACCAACATTTTTTTAAACTTAAACTAGCCTAGTGCTATTGAGTAGTGTTAGCACCATGGAATTAACTCTAGGTTGAAAAGAGGATAACAGGGGTAACCACAAACCTCTTGTAAATTAAGGTCCAACCCCCCCAGCCTTAGAGAGGGCTCTGTCCCTGTCTAGAGATATCATCACCTAACAACTGATAGATTTGGGTTTTAGACTCGCTATGAATGATCAAAAATTTATTTTTGGTTTAATTTTTTGAAATTGGGTGTGAAGGATGAGGGCTATTTTGGGTCAAAGTTATAGATCCAAGTGAATAAGGGAAATAACGTATTTTTTGATAGGGGAAGATATGAAAACTTATTGGTGATTTATCAAAAGTTCATTGTAGCAGAAATATAAATGGGTTAGGATAAAAAATGACAAACTAAGCATCAAATCATATATGATTTAGAATTTCCATGGAAGAAAAATCACAAAACGATCAGTTGGAAACTAAACCAAAGAAAGTACATGAATTTTGAAATAAATTTCTTTTAGCTGAGAAAAACGAAATTATACAATATTAAAATTTATTTGAAAACCAGATCTGAAAACAAAATATATGTTATTCATGAAGGAAAAAAAATGAGTAAAGCATGACATAGGTATCCATATTCAAACATCATTCACCTTGTTCTATTCATTTGGAAAAATAATGCAATACAAAATATCCTTAGTCTCTTATAGTTCAAACCCAACCAAATCCTTTTGTAATGTCTTTCTCTTCTTAAAAACAATTAGGAAGATTTTCTTGCACAAAAAAGAAATACTAAATACAATGTATCTCCTATCGGCTAAGAAGATCGAGACAAACTTAATTTGGAAACATCACGTCTTAAATATTAGATTAAAAATTCAGTAAAATTGAGTTCATAAAATCAGTCTTATCCACCTATCCATACCTATCCTAATCACTAACATAATTATGGAAGGTCCAAAAATAACAAAAATACAAACGCAGGCTTGAGTGACAAGTTACGCAGGAGTTGTGCAGCGACTGTACAGTAGACTTCCAGCTCAACATGGTTACAGGTTTTATTGGATGAAATCGATTCGATGGGTAAACTAGAGATAGTGTTGGGGGTGTGTAGGACCCACTTGATGCATCCTTTAATGCGTGCAGACCCTCGAAATGCCTAGTCACCAATTGTGCAGCAGAATTCAAATTCTGATTTTGTTTGATATTTCCCACTCCAAAAACAATGTAATATATATAAATCCATCGCAGACACCTTATAACTCCCATCATGCATCAAATATTCAAAAATTTTCATAGTTTCATAAAAAAAAATGACTTCTTGTGATTGCAAAATGAGCCCTTGGCTACACATATTTTTTACTTTCAGCAACGTGTAATTTTAAAAATGAATAAACCCACCTCATTCAAGAGACCAAAGCTACCTCCTCCTCTTCTTGGTAGATGATGCTTTGGTTTCTTTGCTGGATATTGTTTTGACTTCTTTAGATAGTTGTGCTATTATGGGTAGATTGCTAGGTAACTGTGACTGTTTGATTTTCTTGAGTTGTCTCCTAGCCCTTGCCAGCTTCTATTTCATTAACCTTAATCTCCTCCTCATAATTATATTTCTTGTGTAATATCTCTTTATCTATCTATGTAAGGGAAGATTTCATTTTAAGTCTATTTTGGCTTTATCAACTATGTCATGAGCTTCTGCAACCCGAACATGAGATTCTAAGATAGTATCATTGATGGCCCTCTTGTAAATTTCATTATTTTTTGCTATTTGATCAACTTTCCATTGGGAGACCCTAATCTTGTCAAATATCTTATGATGCTCCTTCCATTCATCAAACTAAAGCTTCTGTTTTGATGGTAGGGTTTCTTTCATCTACTCTTTCCCTTTGGTTGTTGACCTTGTCATAGGCTTCCTTAGTTCCACATTGGGTTCTCTTACCTCCTCTACATCAATCACATGTTTTTGTTTATCTTCGATTTTAGGTCTAGGAGGCTTCCTGGGAAGCTCAATTTTGTTATGCTAGGTTGCTTCTTCTGTTGTGTGCTTGAGCTCTCGTTTCTCCTTCTACAAATAGGAAATCTTAAGATGATATTTAGAAAGGTTGTCCTGCAACTTTGTACTTTCAAGGTATTTGTCTTCCATTTGAACATATTACTCACCCCCTACACCCTGTGATGGTATATCCCCTAGGAGTGGTGTTTTGATAGGTTGGCTCCTCACTCAACTTCTTGGTAGAATATCTAGTCCTCGGTCTATGACGAAGTTGTGTTTCTTCATGGGAAAGTTGTGTCTTTCCTTTCCCCTTACTAGTTGCTCTCCTATCCCTCATTGATTCCTTCACTGCCTCTTCAACTTTAGGTGCCTCTTCATTTTGTTCCATAAGATAAATGGCTACATGAGCTAGTAATCCTAAAGTTGATAAGAAACCATCCCAAGACATTTTTTTCTTTAACTCATGCAAAACTAACAATTTGATTAATGCAAAATGGAACAAGTTAAAAAAGTGTTTCTCTCCCTTAGACTAAACTCTTATTGCCATCTTGCACAAGCGTTTGAGCAGGTAATAAGGTAAGTTTAGGCTCCTCTTGTCAGTGAAAGGCACAAGAAGCCTAATGGGATACTGGTAAACCTTGTTGAAGTGACCTTCACATGTAAAATACCTTTGTATTACCTTCAAAAGTTGGTTGCAGTTGTTTGATAAGTATTTTCTTAGGAATTTAGTGTCATATTTGTCTTTGTATTAAGGTTTTTCAAACTCTTTAAAATGTGAGGCATCCAATTCCATTCCTTTGAACTAGCTTTCACTCTATAAGTGGATTTCTGTCACTTGAGAAATAGTTTCCTCAGACACAGTAAATTCTGAATCTCTAATTTTGACCTTGTCACCTTTAAAATTTAGGGCAAACATACTAGCAAGCTAGAAGTGGTGTCCATGTGTTTGAATTTTCTCACAAAAGGCTATGCTTCATGTCTCTTTGAATGTCACTCTGATTGTAGGGTCAACATTCGCCATCTCTAAACTTCTGCGCTCAACATGAACTACCTCTCCTCCCTTTTCTTTGCTTCTACTCCTTGGGCTTTCCATATGGTTTTAAAAACTACAAAACACACTTTCAACTATGCTTTCGTGGAATACACCAAGTCTATGAAGAAAACGTTAACTCATAGTGTAATGAGAAATGAAAAGGATGAAATCATGATGAAGTGAGGTGCCAGCATGATGAAGAGATCCAACTAATAGGGTTTTCACAAGAGTTAAATGACTTTGGGTCTTAGGAAAATTCGTATTCCTCGACAACCTTTTTACATACCAGATCATAAAAGTGGGCACGTTCGAAGCAAATTATGCCAATTAACATGAAATTTGATTGATGGGATATGCATAAATACACATTAAAATATACAAACTGACACACAAACCCTAAACATTTCAAACATTGTGAACACAAACCAATCGACACATAGGGCATTGCGTAGCGATTATGTATAAAATGCACACAATCTTTACTAATAAATGTCTAGTTTGTTTTCTAAAGAAAATTGTAGCTGGAGAATATGTTTCCTACCTTAGACAACATGCAAGCTGGATTGGAAGTAATGGGAGACTAGCATTTACCTCTACAAGGAGCTTGAATCAGATACGTAGCAATTTAACAACAACTATGTGGTTTAGAATATACGCAGTAGTTGCGAAGCAACCTTCTCCCACTTGAAAAACATGCCTTTGAAACTTTGCCAAGCTACTTTTGGCCTTATGTTGTGCGATCTGTCAAACCTTCTTAGAGCGCAAACTATGGATTGGAGAGAGAATGAGGGCAACAAGAACAAAAAATTGAAAATTTGTGCTCCATATGCCTTGTTATGGTCTTCAATGTAAACTTTGGGTAAATGGGTTATCATAATCATGAATTCTGAATTATGGGTGATGATGATGAATTATGAATTATGAATTTTGGGGGAGTGGGTTGTATATGATGGTAAATTTGAATCAAGGGAATCTATCATGGTAAATGGTGCATGAAAGAAGTGTATAGAGGTGATTTATGAATTTATGAAAGGTGAAATGTGAATGGTGAGATGGGGATATGATGGACACCACTAACAGACCCATAGAAAATTGACAAATAGAACTTGACTACTATGGTTTTAACTCGTGACAAATGGAAACGCCATGAAATGATGCCCAAGAACCCTTAATGGATCTGCATGAGAAATGACCTTATGACCTATTGATCGTGTTAGACCTACCTACACGTTAGGGGATCTCCCCTGTAAGAAGTCCCAACTAGACCTTAGACTTTTTGGTGTAGGAGTCCCAGCAGTGGGGTAGTACATTATCGCCTTGACTGTGGTTGTGCATAATGGTAAGTAAGATGTCCTTGTTGGTAACAAGGGCGTGACCTTTGCAGCAAGTCAAGGAAGGTGCATGAAAGGCCCTAACAAATGGAATAGGGGATGAGTGTGCCCCTTAGAAACCTGTGATAGCACACAACCTGAAAGGGAACACATGAGCAGAAAGACATCACAAGATGAAAAGATGGATAACCAACGATCTAAAGTGATGGTTATACCAATAGCACATTTTGTTAAGATTCATACAAACACATACAAAATAGTCGATACATACATTTTTAAATAATAGCTACATATATCATTAGAGTAACTAGGATAGCCAAACAACAATAAGAACATATGCATGAAACGTGTTGGCTCTATTATATTAAGAAAGTGAAAGATCCAATCATACATATAATCATGACCAACCACTAGTCCCAATAGCAGAACATTATAGTCGTTGTCGCCTGCTCCTCCAAAGAGATATACTAGCTCTGCACAGTGGAGAAGCCAAGGCTTGTTATAATACACTCCAAGCTTTCTCGAAGATGCACCTATAGGCATATTGGCTCCCAAAAGCCTCTACAATGAGTTATGAGGTTCTACAAATAGAAAAGGGTGGGGTGACACTTGACATTCGCCTTTGTGACTCTTCACCTACCCTCATGACTCTGTTGGCATTATGATGTATGTGTTGTACTTGATGGAAACCCACTTGTAGCAGAAAAACCCACTTGTATATGGTGACTAGATGAATCTACATAAGAAATACTAGATGTGACAGAATGCATGACAGTAGTGTTTACAGATGTGATGAAATGCAGGGCAGCTTCAAGGAATTAGTTCAGAAGGCAACTCACTCAAATGAAAGATCACATTATAACAAGTAAACAAAAAAGAATGGCAAATCAATCCTGAAAGAATGAATAAAGAGAGGTATACGCAAGTTCACCATTGACCAAGCCGCATATACATGCAGGTTCATTGTATACAAGTCACGTATACGTACACACGCACTTTCACAGAAGGAAAAGAGCATATACCTTGGAAAAATAGATTTTTGGTCCCAAGCATTTCATCCATGGTATTTTGATCCATGGTATTGGTCCAAGGTATCTGGTCTGGGGTATTGACCCTAGGTATTTTGTCCAAGGTATTGGTCCTAAGTGCTTTTGATCTATGGTATTGAGAAAGGCCTAAAACTATAAAAGGAGGAGAAGATCATTAGGCCGAGGTGTGCAAGTATCGAATATCTGTTGAAGTGTCAGATCTAATATGCAGGTTATTGGTTTATGGTATTGTGCTCGATCTGAACCAAGGATGAACCTTAGCGTTTGATGAAGCATAAGGTCTAATGATGTATTAGGATCTTAATTTTTGAAGTGATTTATCTTTATGTGGTTTAATCATGTATAACTGGCACATGTTGTAGTCTGTAAATATGATGATCTGGGTATGATTGAAGTTTGGAATATTTGTAATGTTTAAATCATCATTTACAGATCTATACGCAGGTTCACTTTAGAAAAGGAGCATATACACATTGGTTCTGCATATCAAAGCAGCGTATACATCATAAATTTGATTTGCAGATTTGTATGCTGGTTTGCTTTGAGGAAAGTGTGTATGCACGTAGGTTAGACACATGGAAGTAGTGTATACCTTATAAAATATGTTTTAGTTGCTTCTGTTTACTGTTGAAGTGTTCTGGGTTCCGGCTTGGGTTTTGGTTACTATATTTTGGTGACAGCATTCTCAATGATCAAACTGATGGGTTGTCAAAGTGATTGCTTGATTCAATTGTGGTTGGTTCAAAAGGAGATTGGTTGATGCAGATATATTTGATGATTGAATGATGTTGTTGATGGATCCAATCTAAAAATTTATGAAACGTGGTCCCTGGTAGAAAAGAGAAGGTTGTAGCCTTTTGTAGGTTGGCACCTACGTACTAGTAAACATATCAGCTAGTACAAGAGCTAGGGGTTCTAGCTCCCTTCCAGTAGAAACTGGAGAACGAGAGAAGGTTATAGCCCTCTGCAGGTAGAAGCCTACGTACTAGTATAAGACTGCACCAGTACAAAAATTGTAAACATAATTTTCTTATTATTAAAAGAAGATAGAGATGATAGAAGCAGGTGGTTTTTACCGACATTGGGTTTCCACCTTATATCTTGGTGTTCTTGTGTGTTGCTTATGTGTGATGCATTATTATTCTTTTACTACACTATCTAATGAATTCCTGATATACTGAATAAAGTTCAATACATGATAATTTGGGTAAATCTAAAGATCTCTGCGTATATGCTGGTTGGATTAAGCAAAGTTACATATACATGCTAGTTCACTGAGCTGAAGTAGTGTATACAAATCAGTTTTTGAAAATTAAATTATTGATTTGATAATATTGATTCACCCCCCCCTTCTCAGTATTATTTCCAACAATTGGTTTCAGAGTAGATCCTTTCAGAAGAAGCTTGATTGCTTGAAGGAAGATCCATCATCATGAGTAATTAAGATAGCAGGGGATCCATCAGACCACCAATCTTTGATGGGATCAACTTTTTTTATTGGAAGGTAAGAACCACAACCTATCTTCAATCACTTGGAACATATGTCTGGGAAATAGTGGAAGGAGGATATACATTTCCATCAGCAATTCCTATAGATACGGCAAGTAAAAAGCATTATAAAACCAATTCCAAAGATGTGGATACATTATTGGGAAGTCTGTCACAATCAAATTTTGTCAAAGTTATGCAACTCAAATCAGCCAAAGAAATGTGGGACAAAATTGTTCTAAGCTACGAAGGAGACTCTCAGGTAAATTGTGCCAAACTGCAAAATCTCAGAATTCAATATGAAACTCGCAAGATGCACAATGATGAAATTATAGCTAGTTACTTCTTACATGTAGATGATTTTGTTAAATGCATGAAGAATCTGGGTGAAGAGATAAAGGAAGTTACATTAGTTGAAAAAATTTTAAGATCCTTATCTGCTAAATTTGAATCAAAAGCATCTGCCATAGAATAAAAGCAGGATCTACAGACTATTACTATGACGCAACTTCAAGGAGTCTTAACTTCCTTTGAGATGAGAAAAGGAGTTCCATCAGATATGAGAGAAGCTGCATTTAAAGCTTCAGCAAAAGGAAAAGAATAACTCAATGAATTAGGACATATTTCAGAAGAAGAAGAGGAAGTAAACTTTGTCAAGAAGCTTCAATGGGGTTCCGGACGATTCAGAGGTAAACTACCTTTCAAATGTTTTGCTTGTGGTAGAGTCGGTCATTATGCTGCCAAATGTCCTCATAAAGATAAAAATGATAAAGGAAAGGAATCTGCAAAATGGAATAGAAAACAAAGTGTAAGTAAAAAGAGCTACTATACTCATGAAGATAGTGATGGTTTATCAAATAGTGATCAAGATGATGATTTCTTGGATGCTTTAGATGAAAATGAACTTTATGAAGAAATCTCTAAACTCAAAATCTATTTAGAAGGAAAGAATATGATTATAGATACCTTGACATACCAACTTGCTGAAAGAGAAAAACACAATGAAAAACTAGAATGTGAAATTGTGGGTCTAAGAAAGGATCTTGAGAAAACAAAAGCTCTCAATATTAGATTTGCTAAAGGATAAGAAACCTTAAATGAAATTATCAAAGTGCAACGTTCTCCTCTAATAAAGACAGGTCTTGGATATACTAAAGAAACATCTCAATCATAGAAGTCGTCAACCTCCACTAAAAGCTATCTTGATGCAACAAAGAGCAATGGACAGTTTGACAACCATTAGCAAAGGAATAAAGTAGATCATCGAGTAAATCGGGCTAAATTTACTTCAAGGATGAATAGAAGCCACAACCAACCTCAAGTAAATCGTACTCAATTTGCTTCAAACATGAATATCAATAGAAACTACAATCACCATGTCAGTAGATTCGATAATCACAAGAACTACTTTAATGATCAATGTTTCTCATGTCATAATTTTGGACACAAATCTGCTCAATGTGTTGCTTACAAAACAATCATGAATAGAGAAGCACGAAATCAAAGGAATGTGACAGGGATCAAGAAAAGTTCCTATAATAACTTTTATCTTCTTGAAAATGAAATAGAATGCTCAATCTGTAACAACTTTGGGCATGAAGAATCTGAATGCAGGAGTAAATTTCTGAAAATATCTCAAAAGGAGAAAACTCCATTAAATCCCAAAATATGGAGAAAGAAAGAACCACAAACAGAAATATGTGGTATAGCCTTGTATGCAGAAGGACAAGAAAACCAGTGGTACATCGATAATGGATGCTCAAAACATATGACAGGTGACAAAGAAAAAGTACACTCATATAATGCCTTAGAAAAAGAAAAGAGTGTCTCATTTGGAAACAACACTCCTGTTGTCATAAAAGGTAAAGGCTTTGTTTTCTTTAAAGAAAAAGTTAAAGCTCGGAATGCTATGTATGTTGATGGCTTAAAGCATAACCTGTTGAGTGTGAAACAAATGTGTGATCAAGGAAATGAATTAGTGTTTCGATCAAATGGATGTGTTGTTCATGGGCTTGATACAAGAGAAACTGTGATCAAAGGTACAATAATACCAAACAACCTATACATACTCAAGGGAGGACAACAACAGTGCTATCTAAGCAAAAATGATGAAAACTGGCTATGGCACAGACGATTGGGACATTTAAGATTTTCTCAAATAAGAAAAGCATGCAGATTCCAGGTTGTTCGTGATCTTCCAAATATCAACATTCCTAAAAATACCATACGCAAATCATGTCAATTCAGTCAGCAAACCAGGTCTCACTTCATAAAAAAGGAAGGGTTAGCTAGTAAGCCTCTTGAACTTGTTCATATTGATTTATGTGGACCATCAAGGAAAAAGTCACCTCGTGAAGAAGAATACTTTATATTGTTCATTGATGATTTTTCCAGAATGTGTTGGATAGGTCTTCTAAAGCATAAAGGTGAAGCATTTGAAAAGTTCAAAGCCTTCAAAGCTTTGGTTGAAAATGAATCATATCACAAAATCAAATCCCTCAGATCTGATCGAGGAGGGGAATTTACCTCAGATGAATTCTTTGACTTTTATGAACAACATGGAATAAAAAGGTATTTCTCCACCACAAGGACTCCTCAGCAAAGTGGAGTGGTATAAAGGATGAATAGAACTGTTCAACAAATGGCTCGTGCTATGCTAGATGAATATGGAACTCCTGCAACCTTCTTGGGTGAAGCTGCATTCGTTGTTGTCACTATTCTCAACCAAGCAAATGTTCGGGTAAACAACACTCAAACTCCACATGAACTTTGGTATGGTAATACTCCTACTGTACAATACTTCAAAGTTTTTGGAAGCAAATGTTACATCAAAAGGGCTGAAGAAAAACTTGATAAGTTTGAACTGAGAGCAAATGAAGGTTATCTTCTTGGCTACTCTTCCCGAAGTAAAGGATATAAATGTTATAATAAAAGACTTGGGAAAATTATTGAAAGTATTGAATGTTGTGGTTGATGAAACATGCAAAAATCCAAAACAGATAAAAACCGAAGATTATGACAATGAAGAAGATGAGGATCAATTTCCCTCATCAAATCACACTGATTCTGAAGAAGAAACCAATGAAGCACCAGAAGAAGAGATAATGGTAGAAGAAAAGAATCTGTCTAGGTATGTTTAGAAAAATCATCCAGAAACTCAAATTTTAGGGGAAAAAGGGGCAAGTGTGCAGACAAGAAGAACTATTACAAAAGCGTCAAGCTATCTAGCATTACTATCTTCCACCAAAACTCAAAATGTAAATGAATCATGCAAAGATGAATGTTGGGTCAAGGCCATGAATGAAGAACTTGAGCAAATTGAAAAGAATAATACTTGGGAATTAGTTCCTAGACCTCATGATAAAAGTATCATAAGAACCAAATGGATATTCAATAACAAGTTGAACGAAAATGGAGAAGTTATCAGAAACAAAGCTAAACTCATTTGCAAAGGATATGCTCAACAAGAAGGTATAGATTTTGAAGAAAAATTTTCACTTGTTCCTAGACTTGAAGCCATAAGAATGTTTCTTTCTCTTTCTAGTTTTCAGAAATTCAAAGTATACCAAATGGATGTAAAATTTGTGTTTCTTAATGGAGACTTAGAAGAAGAAGTCTATATTGAACAACTAGAAGGATTCATTCTTGGAAATGATGCAAAAATTGTATGCAAACTCAAAAAAGATCTCTATGTTCTAAAACAAGCTCCAAGGGCATGGTATTACAGTCTTGACAATTATCTCCACCAACAGGGTTTTTCAAAGGTGTCAGTAGATAGAAATCTATATATAAAGATGGACACTGATAAATTGCTAATAATTGTTGTGTATGTTGTAGAAATTTTGAATAATAAACACATATTCAATGGAGATTATCCTGATCATGTACTATTGTGGAATACATACACAATACATAAGCTCCTCTACATTGATCATCAATATTGCAGCATCAATAACAATAAAACATCAAGAGCATGCACACATTAACACAGTATGTAACCCGGGGAAAGCTTACAACTAAAAACCCCACACTATCTGTATATTAATGATTGAGAACATGTAACATTACAATAGTCAATACTTCTCACAAGTATCCATCACTATCTCCACTGTTACACACAATACAACTCATATCTGATCTCAAATCTATTCCACTGCTTTCCTTGCCTCACTGCTCAACACCTGCTCAAGAATTGATGAGAATGGTTGAACCAAACTCGTATTTACCTCAAAAGAAACACTCACACTGGGAATCACGTGAGCAGAGGCTATAATCACTTGGTATTGGCCAATTCTCATTGGCATAAATCAATCCCATTGATTGTGCAAATCCTCATGCACAACTATAGTCACAACTGATAGCAATCTAATCCTCTAACACTTGTCCCTGCTGAACTGAACATGCACTAACATGCAACTGAGTTAATTGGTGTATTCTTTAGTTGCATTATGAATTAATAATTAGTTTAATAACTCATCATTAGTCTATTTACAGTTAGACTAATTACAACTAGTTTAACCAAGTCAAATTGAACACAACTCCATCAACTCCACAATCAACTCCACCAAACTCAACTGATTGAGTTCTAACTGAAGTTATGCATGCAACAGCTCAACCGACCCACAAAGAAAAAGTATTTCCTTCTGACAGCTGCATGTTCCACATCTGTAGCTCAAACTAAAGTGCTCCAAGAGAATAAGATAAAGTTTATAGTCTAAATATTATAAGATAATAATATTTGTCTGCTCTATAATTAGACTTGACAGTGTCACCGCTGTTGTCTAAAAATAGAAGTCCATCTATTTTTTCCAACTTGACCAATCATCCATAAACAGCATCCTGCAACTCATAGACATGATCCATATGTCTAAAAATAGACATAGTCTAAAAATAGACTTTGCGTCATAATTTGCCTGCGGGCCCACTTAGTGAAGGTGACTCTTTTCACTAAGCTCCATCATCTTGTTGCAATCTCAACGCTCCCTCTCAACAAGATATGGATTATCAGCAACCCCTATCCTGCCTTGGTGGTATTCGAATTTGCTCCTCGTGAGAGCCTTCATCAGAATATCAGCATCTTGATCCTTCGTTGGAATGTATGAAAGTAACATGATCCTCTGCTGCACACAATCTCTGATATGATGGTACCTAATGACCTTGCTGCCATATACTCGGCCTCTTGATCTCCCTACCCAATCTGCATCCATGAAGCCACATAGCTTCACCTCATCCAATCCATATCCCAATGTGCCTCTCTTGAGCCTGCACACATGCGACTCCACCAACTACTAGTAACCAGTGGCATCCACTACCTCCGCTGAAGTAGCATCCTCCTTCCTCCAACCTCTAGGAAGGAACGCAGTCTTCACATCTAATTGATGAATGTGCCATCCCATCTGCACTGAGAGAGCAAGAATCGTCCATATGGAAGAATACCTTGCAACAGGTGCAAAGATCTCCTCATAATTGATCCTCTCTATCTGTGAAAAGCCTCGGGCAACAAATCTTACATTGTACTTCTCCACAGTCTCGTCAGTTGCCTGCTTAACTTTGTAGATCCATCTCGAACCCACCATTGATTTCCCTTCCGGTCTAGGAACAATCTCCCATGCGCTGTTTCTGACAATAGAATCATACTCTTCGACCATGGCGTCTACCCATGCGGGATCCTCCACAGATTCCTTGAAAGAGGATGGCTCAGTCACAACACACTTGCTCATAAGAGCCATGTATCCAGTGTACCGATCAGGTGATTGTCTCTGTCTACATTGGGATGTAAGTGGTCCTACAAATTTCTCTGCATCTTGAGCCAGTCGCTTAGCTTCTGTCAAGCGCTCTTTCCCTCTGATGGTTGGCACTGCTTGAGTGTTCTCTTCCACTCCATGAACCTCATCCTTTGGCTGATCCATGTCCTGAAGCTCATCCTTAGGAGCTAATAGCTCCCCATCTACATGCAAGTGTAGCTCCCTCTCAAGTGAACACTTCATGGCTTTCTCCTCCTCAAATTTTATATCCCGTCACACAACAGTTTTACCACTATCTGGCAAATACACACGATAGTTGTGGGGCGTATCAGTGTACCCCACAAATATCCCAACCTCTACGGTCGGCTCCAACTTCTTCCTGGCATCCTTCATCACATGCATGTAAATGTTAGCACCAAAAATCGTGAAATGAGAAAGATCAAGCTTATTACCAGAATAAACCTCCTCGGGTGTACTCATGCCAAGTATCTTATGAGGAAAACGGTTCTGCACATAAACGATTGTATTGCATGCTTCCACCCACAAGTGAAGGGGTAGGCCCTGATCATGCAACATCACTCGTGCAACACCCATGATCGTTTTGTTCTTCTGCTCAGCTACCCCATTCTGTTGTGGGTTATGAGGAGCTATGAGCTCTCTTCGAATCCCTTCTGCCTTGCAAAAATCCTTGAACTCGTCTGAGATGTATTCACCACCATTATTGCTCCTAAGAGCCAACATCATATTGGATGTGGAGACAAAATGATTGAAATTTCCAAGATGAGTACCTCACTTGGTTGAATGAAGGTGCTAGTTGTGAGTAGTGTTAAAACCTTAGGGAAGCAGAACACTAAGGCCTAAGAAAATATATCGCCACTTTTCCACTAAAAGAAAAAATTTCAATCCGACAATGGCCTCTTGGAGTACATTTTGTTGGATGGATATCACACTCTGAGAGATGATTGTCTAATACAATGAGAGTGTACATATATTTTCACAACTCCCCTCACAATCAGACCCTATAGTTGTGTCCAATAATATTAATCATATTATACTATTTAATTATAAATTATGACTATCAGATAGTTATTAGTTTTAATAATTAGTCTAAAATTGCATTTTTAGTATTTATGTATACATGAAAATATTTGAAAAAAAGGTACTTTTTGTGACTAGTTAATTTCGAGTGAATCTAAATACACAAGAAGTTATGGTGCCTCAGTGTTTCTCTAGCATTTTCCGCTCATTGTACTAATTACTCCCATGTCCTCTATTGATTTTGTCAAATTCCTCTTTGATGATTTCCAATGTCAATGCAGTGGACATTTATCCTCAATGTTTTTCAAAGCCAAAGGGAAGCTCCACAAGTAACAACCAAAACGTAGCCTCAAATATATTATTGCGGGGGAAAATGCAATAATTATATGACAATCCAAGAAGCATTGGACATTAATCATCTTCCTTTTAATATTGATTAATAATTTCTTTGCATGATCCTGTAATACTAAAGTGTCAAGTAGGGTCATTTAAAGTCAGTCATCCACCAATATCACCTTTGAGAGCATTTAGTATTTAATACTTCCTATTACACACAGAGTAGATCACCAACTTCAAGGATAGCAATATAAACACCAAAAAATTGAAATTAAAAGAAATGCTAGGAAGTCAAATGTAACTAATCTTAAGTCAAGAAAATACCAAGCCCTTCACATTAGCAAGGCATTCTTAGGCACTAAAATAGAAAATCCTTCCATTGCATCATTTTCACCTTCTCTTCAAATTCTTTAATTGAGAAAATAACTTAAAAAAAAAATATGATTGAAAAAGGTCTCAAAATCCTAACAAATTGTCGAGTGATTGTCGTATTAATTAAACAAAAAGGCAATCGTTCGATATGCTTTTAACTTGCAGAATATATTGATGAATATTAAGATTTCTCATCCCTTGCTCCTAATCAAATTGTAATTTGTGGGTTCCAATCAAGTAATCAATTTCCCTCCAAGATAGTTAAGAGATCACTTTGGAGAAGGACTTCTAGAAGCATTGGGATAGTAGAAATGGAATTAACTAGGAGGAAATTAAAGCACTTTAGTGGGTGCACCAAAATATTTGAACACAACTGAAAATGATTTTATACTCCCTCCACACATTTTAAAACATAAACCATTCAGTTTCATCTCATTTCTTTTCCACCTTTCTGTACTATGTAATTCTTTGAGCAAGAATAGAGCATTCATAAATATTGTCACGAAAGAGGACTCTTCATAATCCTAATAAGTTGGGCTCCAACAAATAAACAATTTTATGTAGTCATTGAATTTTTCATGGTATATTTCAGTGATTAAAATGACAAATTTATTCTTAATCTGATAACAACAAAATAAATTCAACTCTAACTAGTTGGGATCTAATAAATCGAGAATTCCATGTAGTAAAGTAAACTTACATGGTAGATCCCAATTATTTGCAATGACAACTTTATTCTTTATCTTATTTCAACATAGATACATTCAAGAGTACATACATATTTCTATATTGAACACATTTTGAGATTTCATAGAAATATAATGATACGATTTACCTATAGGATTTGACTCCATCACACTAACCTCTTTTCGTAATAAAATTATAAATCCCATGTTTGCATTCCTCGTCCCCAACATACCAACTATTTACAGTAGAATACTTTATTGTTTCTCCCTCGGTGCAATAGAGATCCACTACTGTGGCATGGAGATGATTGGTGTCATAAAATGGTGCAGTGCATCCTTCAATATATGTCACAGAACTCCTCTCACCTCACAAAACTCCTCTCATTTACAACAATAAGAGTCCTCTCAAACTGCCTGGTCTCCATCTCATTCATCTTGAAATAAGTGGATATTCCATGGGTGAAAAAGTGTGTTTGGGGATTTAATAGAAGGAACTATCACTAGAAAAAAAATGCAATGCAACATAGTAGTTATCAGCACAGGGAATAACCCTACCAAGCTACCTCCTAACCACATAAAGGTACTCTTGAATTATCTCTTATAATGAACAAAAGATAACATCAACTGCCTATAGAGTCTACCTATGCATGGTAGCAATGAAAACAATGTCAAAAACAACATCTAAAACAATGTTGGTCAATCTCTTCTTTTAGTCAAGGGCATGCCGATCTTTTGAAAAGTATCAAGCAGGTCAGGGTCCACCTCATTTAGGCTCCTCTTCTTCTTCTACTCTCTCTGTCTAGGTTCAGAATAATAGGAAAGGTCTTGGAAATTGATGGGTGGGTAAAAGTTATCATACCATTTGGGTTCCTTGGTTTTTAATCATTGTCTGTAAGCATTGAATCTAAATTGTAAAAGCCATTCAGGTTCATTCTTCTTAGTTGAAATTAACCTAAGCCTTGGAGAGTTGTAAGGTTTAATGGATCTAAGTATATTCTACTTAAAATATAGTAACATGGTTTGAAACTGTAGGCATTGATATCAGAATCTAAGGATGAAACATAAAATATTTTATGTTCATTATTACAAGAAATTTTAATTTCATGTAACAAAGTTTGAGGAAGGTCTAGCATTTGCATGCTATAGAAAATTTTCTTACATCACTCGATCCCTTTGAATTTGGGCATGGTAGATTCAATTACACAAACAATCGAACACTAAAAAAAGGTGAAAAGAAAATATAAAATTTCATGCATTCTGACCCTAGAAAAGTTAGAGAGGGGAGAACTAGTCTCTACAATAAGGAGATGGAAAATGCTTACTTATCCATTGTCGTTTGATGAATTGTTGGCCACAACCAATATGTGCATTATCATAATCATTAAACCCTTCGGACAATAAGAACATGCAAAATGCTTATTGTCTTTTGATGAATTGTTGGCCACAATCAAGATATGCATTATCATAATCATTAAACCTTCAACTCTAGATAAAAATTTTGCTTTGATCATATAAACCCTCAAAATTGTTTACCCATAAGCAAAAAAAGCATCTTTAGTAAAAAGGAAGAGCTCTCCATAGTCCAAATTCATACCCATGTAAAAATTACCAAAATCTCAATAAGGACATGCAAAATGCTTACTTGTGCATTGTCTTTTCATGAATTGTTGGCCGCAATCAAGATCTATATTATCATAATCATTAAACCCTCAACTCTAGATAAAATTTATGTTTTGATCATATAAACCCTCGAAATTGTTTACCCATAAGAAAAAAAATCATCTTTAGTAAAAAGGAAGAACTCTCCAGAGTCCAAATTCATACTCATGTAAAAATTACCAAAATTTTCAAGATTTACATTACCATAATCATTAAACCCTTAACTCTAGATAAAATTTATGCTTTGATCAAATAAACCATCGAGATTGTTTACCCATAAGAACAAAAATCACCTCTAGTAAAATGGAGAGTCCAAATTCATACCCATGTAAAAATTACCAAAATTTTCAAGATCTACATTATCATAATCATTAAACCCTCAACTCTAGATAAAATTTATGCTTTGATCATATAAACCCTGGAAATTGTTTACCCATACGAACAAAAATCATCTTTAGTAAAAAAGGAAGAACTCTAGAGAGTCCAAATTCATACCTATGTAAAAATTACTAAAATCTCCATGTCGAATGACCTTGCCCTTCCTCCATCTAATTGTTGATGCTCTCCTCAGGTGTTTCCCATGCAAACTCCATCTGGGGTTCCATTTCCATGAAATCCACTCCATCTGGGGTTCAAATCCCATGAAATCCATAGATCACGTTGATGGTATTCCTTCTTCTGGCATTTCCACGCAAATATAGACAAGGCAGAGAAAAATGTAGTGCTACAATGTGATGTTGTAATCTGTGAATATTTTGTTTGAACCCAACACTAAACTGGAAATGAAAAAGAAAAGAAATATTTAGAATGAAAAAATAAAAGAATATTTATATATAAAATAAAATATATAAATTTAAATTGGATTAAATGATTTATTTTTAATAAGAAATTGTTATTTTTTGCGTAAGAAGCTAAGTTAAAAAGAAGAAGAATAAGTTAAAAATGATATTGGGATGAGTGTAAACATTTAATATGACCTCAATTAATAATAAAAAGTTAAATTAATAAAAATAATAGAATTCAATTTGTTCTATTTTGATCTTGTTATTAACTTCTGAATAAGCTTTGTTACAATACATTGGGCCAATACCATGACTTATCAATACTACAAGTCCAAAAACCATAAGTTATTTCACAACCAAAATATTTTATAACAAGATGAAAAGATTCTTAACCGTGGATATTCACCCCCACATTACGGTAAATATTATTAACTTGTAAAAAATAGAATTTGTTACAATACCATAGGTAAATACCATGGTTATCAATACCACATGCCCAAAAAACATAAATTATTTCACAATCAAAATATTTTATAGTAATATGACAATATTTTTAACCATTGATATTCACCTTCACTTTACCATGGATATTAAATTATAAATAAGAGTTGTCACAATACCATGGGCCAATACCATGGCTTATCAATACCGCATGCCAAAAAACCATAACTTATTTCATAGTAAAAACAATTTATTTTAATTTAATTTTACAACATTTTTTTTAATTGAATCTAAAAGGGAAGATGTTACAATTTGAGATATCTAAGCACTTTATCCTCATGACTACTAAAAATATTCCCATAGAAATTAAATTAAGGTTTTAATAAAATTAAGCTAAGATGGATCTATGCCAATTCTTTATATATATATATATATATGCTAAGGATCCAAGGGATGAGAGCAAGCAAATTGACTAATTATAATAGATTAAATATAGTGCATGAATTTTTAAAGTTTTTCATTATTTTATTTTCTTTCACATGATTGATCCAAAATATAGTTTTAATATTTTACAACGAATTAAGTTTTTTTTAATTTAGATAATTTCTTAAACACAATACAATGTGATCAAATTTAAGAGAGAGTTGGGGAGGGGGAGGAGAGAGGGAGGTAAATAGTGAAAAAGTTGACGAGAGAGAGAAAGAGAGAGTGATGAGGAGGAGAGATAGTGAGGTGGGAGAGAGGGAGTGAGAGGAAGGAAGAGAGAGGAGAGAGAGAGAGAAATGGAGTTGTAGTAGGGGAGAGAGGGAGGAAAGAAAAAATACATAGAGAGATAGAGGTGGAGAGAGAGGGGAGTTAGAAGGGAGAGATTGAGAGAGAGTGAGGGAGAGAGGAGAGGAGGGAAGAGGAAGAAAATGAGATGATAGAGATAGGGAGAGAAGGGGAAGGGAGAGAGATGGAGACATAGAGATGGAGAAGGACGAGGGGGGTGGGGAGATAGTGATAGAGTTGGAAGGAAGAGAGAGAGAGAGAAAGAGAGAGAGAGAGAGAGAGAGATAGATAGAGAGAGAGAGAGAGAGAGTGATATGGGGGGATAGATGGAGGGAGGTGGGAGATAAAGGATAGAGAGGAAGGAAGATAGAGATGAGGAGAGAGATGGAATTGGAGGGGTTAGGAGAGGGAGGGAATAAAAAAATCATAGACGGAGAAAGGTGGAGAGAGAGAGGGGGTGAAAAGGGAGTCATGGAGAGAGAGTGAGGAAGAGAGGAGAGAAGGAGGGAATAGAGAGAAGGATATAGATAGAGAGGGAGATAAGGGGAAGAGAGAGTTAGACAGAGAAGGTGAAGAGAGGGAGAGAGAGTGCGTGTATGTTTGGGGGTGAGATAGAGAGAGGGAATAACAAAGATACACAAATAAAAATATAGATATTATATAGTATTATACAACTAACCTAGATCCATATTAACCCTATAACTATCAAGTGCCGAGAGAGATCCAATCTCTCGAGGTGCAAACATTTCCTCAAGTTTTGCACTAGAAAAAAAAGTTTGAGCCTCGAGAGATTGGACCCCTATCGATACTTGATAGATCCGAGGTTAAGATGGATCTAGGTCAGTTAATATGAAATTAAAGTAGTTTTTATTTGATATTATAGTCTTAAAAAATAAAAATTCCCTTCAAATTAATTTCAAATTGGAACTAGATCCAATTAGATTCAATGAATAGATTTTAAAAAAGACATAAAATAATTTTTTATTAAAAAATATATTTTTAAAATTACAAATTATTAGAGATAAATAATGCAAAGTTTGATCACCTATACACCATGTGAGGATGAAGAAGTGTTTAAAGAAGAATAACCTTTCAACCAACCTTTAACAACCTTTCAATCCCCTATCACTTGGAAGTTTAGATTCATTGACACAATTAAGATGACTAACATAAAAATTAATTCATATTATTGTAGTATTTGTTAGGTAATTGTATTTTTGTTCTTAGACTAAATTAGTCATTCATGTTAGTCATTTTTAGTTGTATTACTTATTAGCTAGTCTCATATTTTAACCCGCGACTAAATTAGTGATTTATTTTAGTCATTTTTAGTTTGGTCACTTAAGATTGCTCACTTTTGGTAGTATTTCACTTGGAAAAGCTGTGGTGACTAAATTTCTTAGTCACCTAGTCACTAATTGCTCATTTTCTACTAGTGTGACATGCATTGCATACATCGTTAACAATTATTCAAGAGAATCATGTAATATTCATTAAATATTCCATAAAACACATCATTCATTGACAACATATAGCACGAAAAAAAGTAATTAGAAGTACGGAAGAATTCTTCGGAAACTGTCTTTATTGATCTTGAATTCAAGGTTACAAACTCAAAACTACCTTGGACACATATCTGTAGGGGTCTGCGCACTCAGTTACAGACTCTACCTAGGCCTCTACCCACTCAGATGCATAGCCTTTCTTCTACCTTATCCACTTCTCCTCGCTATCACTTCCCTTTCTTATCTTCTATTACTACCAAAAAGCATGCCTTAGACTCTCTAAGGCACACCTATTTATATCCTTTTTCATACAATGCCATGGTCCATGGACCATGGGCGGATCTCAAAAATGACCCAAACTTTACATAAAACAAGGTGTTAAACCTCTTTGACTCCTATTCATCTACATGCTCTGCATCCACAAATAATGGAGACTTTACATTAATTGCAAATCTGTATCAAAACTTGGGTTATCTTAACCCCAAATCTAACCCACGGGACCCCATCCCAATAGGCCCCCAATACAAATATTGTGACTCACCCTCGAATCACTTTGTTGGCACTGCGATATTACTGCGAAGATCCTCCAGCTCCACCTAGATCACTACAACTTTGGCAGCACTCTCCATTGTTGCCTAGTTGACTTTCTCAACCAATTTTTTCATGGCAGGACCTTCTACGACCAGCCTCATCATCTGCAATGTTTTTTGTAACTTTTTAAGCTTATCCTAAATGGTAGTCATGACTTGATAAGCCTCCGCTAACCAACACTGCAAGTTGGCGTTTAGCAAGGCCTCCTTCTTCTCTACTTCGTCCACCTGTGTTAGGAGCTGCTTTCCTCCCTGTAATATATCAAGGTGTTGTGCTAGTATTATGGAGCATGAAGTCGCCCGGACTTCATCATATTGTTGCTGCAGCTCCCTTACCACTGTGTTCACTATCTGTAGGTTTGGATCCTCCCGCAAATTGGTCACTAGCTCCATATCCTACTCAAATATTGTCACTTAGTCAGTCACTGTGGCATCCAAGGTAGCCATGCCTTCCTTTATCATGGCTCTACGCTGCTCCCAAACCTCAGGTAGAGTTGTGGGCTGTAACTTTAACTATAGCTCTGTAATATTCACATTGAGCTCAACCTCAACTCATCCAACCTCTACTTTAGCGTCAAGCATACCAACGACTAGTTTTCTGATTTTTTCTTCTGGTTGTGCATCTTTCGAGATGTGAAGCTTAGGCACTATCTTGTAGGCCTCTGCTATTGCTGACTATAGAACTGAACACGCATCTGAAGTGCCTCCTTTTCCTTCAAATTCTATGTCTTTTCAATGAACATTTGCTCATTCTTGACTTTGTATTCATTGATGAGGTTGAAGGCACATTGTTCCCTAGTTCTCAATTCATTTGCCACCCCTATATGCAGTGCATGGAGGGTCTCATTGGAAAGCGTCGCTATATTTAATCCAATGTTCTTGATTATACTCAGGATAATGTAGTCATCAGCGGACTCTCTACAAATGGACCCATCTAGAAATGTTATAGTTCTGAGGTCTAGGGTCCTTACTAACTTTGTTACTTGGCTTGTCCCTATTGTCCGGCTTGCTTGCTCGACACTCGCTTTTCCATTGCCCAACTGTATTCTTCTACCTTGGATCTGCATCTCGCTCAAATCCTTTTGGACGCTCCCCAACATTTTCATGTGTTGCTGCTCAAACTACTACAACACTTTGGTTGTTGTATCCCTAATTTTATCGTCAATCTCATCAAGATCGCCTTCGGTTAACACCATGGAATCAATCAGTGACTTATCTGATTTCTGCTTTTTTCGCATTCCACCGTGCTGCTCCTGGCCATGACATTTGAAAATAAATGGGGTGCTCTACCCCTCATCTTTGTCGCTGCCTTTCCCTACAATTCTTCTTCCTCTGTCTCCAGCAAAGGTGACTTTTCACCTTTTTGTGACTTGCGTTGTTCCTATTCTGCCTGCTCCTTGGCAGCGCCTTCTTGCTCCACACAAGCCTTCTCTATGGCTTCCTTCTTTTTCTGGGTTTCCAGGGTACGCTCAGCCTGGTTAGCTGCCTCCTTTATTTTATGTGCAACAGAACTTCCCAAAACCATGCTTGGTCCAACATCTAAGTCTGATGGGGTGCGTCACTCTACAGGCCACTTCACTACAACCTCCTATACATCCGTTTATGTCACCAGATAGGGCAAGTCACGCCATTTCTACTCTAGATCCTTCCATGCTTGGATGTATACTCTATGGAAGTCAGCCTTGAATGTCATGTAGGCTGACAGTTGTGTGAACAAGGTTGGGGACAACCTCAAACACTAATTAATGGCCATGTGGAGATCCATTTCCATAAGGACCCAAAAATCTTCATTTCCACAATCCGCGCAACATCCTTTGTAGACCATAAGGAATCAAACTGTGTGGCCTTCGGTAATCCTTCCTCAAGCAAAGGAAATTGGCTATCCTCCGACAAATTTCCATGCAACGAGCACAACTCATAGCAATAACCAAGTGTAGTGGAACGACTTGGTCTCATCTTGGGATTCGCAGTAGTTCGCTAGGAACTCGTGATAGAGGTATGTTTCCCAATTAAACTGTATGCCTTTCGTGCACTATGTAGCCAGGGAAACTACAAGCGTCAGAACCTCATCCACGTGACATTTTTCCATCACCTTCCCTACAAAATTTTCGGCATCCAATTGAACTCTCAGGTATGTTCTAGAAATAATCGAATACCCTTGCGACTTCTTAAGGGGGTCGTAATCCCTTTTCATGCTTTCTGCGAGGTCTTTTTCCCCACTCTTTCCACTTCATGCCTTAGTCGAGTTCATGCCTTTATAAGGTAGGTGTGTGATTCGGTGAATGAGCATGTTTGTAATGGGGATAGGCCCTCGTAGCCATAGACAACCATTGTGCACCAATGTGATTAGCTAGCACATACATATCATATTGATGGGGGTGCGATGGTAATGTGGTACACATAGCAGATTGAGTAACCCTGAGAGCTCGACATTGCTAACCCATTCCTCCATTTCCAACGTTGTAACACCTGATTCTTCATAATAAACCCTGTGCATATACCTGTTCGTCACAAAGTGTGGAAACTTAGAGTGATCAGCTAGGTCCCAATCCTCCATTTTCAGCAGATGGACCCTTGCGAGTCGAGGGCCTTCAAAAAGGACCTGCTTAGGTAATAGGGGCATGGATACGATGAACTTCTCAGAATCCGGGTCCTTCGTGACCTTTGCTTTTCCCATTTGCTAAGGGATATACTCAGGGAGCCATGTTATCGGCTCCCCTCCTTCAACATCAACATCTTCTATTCCTTGGGCTTCTTCCACCTCCAGGTCCACTGCCTTCTCCGAATGTTTATATTTCTTCTGCTCCTGTGTTTTGGTATGCTTCGTTAGGGAAGCGTGCACTGGTACTGGATTTTTCTTCTTGTCCTTCGCACAATGTTTTGATTTGGTTTGTTTGGTTTCTCTGGTAGGTTTAGGCTTCAGCCTAGGCAACCTCAACGCCCTAGGCATAGTAGCTAGAGTAGGACTTGGTGTAGACATTTCTAGGGTAGCTGTTTCAGAGGAAACATTGCGAGTACTCATAGTTTCAGTAGGACTTGGTGCAGACATTTTGTCAAGAATAAACTTACCATTTATCACAGGAACGTCAACAAATGCAGGGCTCGCAACAAAATCCTCCCAAAATGCTTGGCTCATAGGCAATAGAGAGTGAAATTCACTAACAATTTGGAAAGCACAAAGTGTTCTTTATTGGACCGACACACATAATTTATAATGGCTTTTGAATTCAAATCTGACAGTTCCCCCCAATTTTTGACAATAAATGTTGTTTTGGAAGTAGATCTTCAAATATTTTTTCCTTAAATGTCGCCAGCCCACTCCACTTAATTGTTTTCTCACCATCAAGTCATGAACAGTAACTTCAATGGTCACTTTATAGTTGTGATGCGTGACACCATCCTTCATGGCGCAACTTCTTGCGCGCAACTTTATGGGTTGTATCTTCATCATTCTCCATGCAGACTACTTGTTGCATTGTCCTCCAAACTGGGTAGTGTAGTTTATAGTCTCGTGCTTCCTAGAAACTCGCTAGAGCACTAAGACTATCCTATTGTCATATAGTCATTGTGCAAGATCCCTTGTATACAATTTCAACCTGCTCCATTCACTATTCTCTGGAAGGGTTCCCCATTTAGCTTCACGAGCTAAAGTGTGCCTCCATTTGTAATTTCTTTGACAATATATGGCCCTAACCAATGCATCTGGAATTTACCCAGAAATTTAGTGAATTTACTATCATATAACAGGACAAGATCATTTGCCTTGAATGTGCGAAGCTTGATATGGTGATCATGCCACGCTTTTTCACATTTCTTCTATACTTGTTGATGAAATCCTACTAAAAATCGATTCTCTTAGAGCTCTATCAGTTGCACGAGCCACTCCTCCAAGGCCTGGCGATCTACCATATCCGTGAGGGCTGCTATGTGCAAACTAGGCACAATATAGTCCATTGGCATTACAACTTCGACACCATATACCAATCTAAATGAACTTTTCCCTTTCATCTTCTTACAATTAATCTTATAAGCCCATAGTACTACAGGTATGCGCACATCCCAGTCATTCTACTATGCATTGCAGATCTTCTTCAACGCGTTCTACAAAATCTTATTAAAGGCTTCAACAGTTCCATTGTCCTGTGGGTGATATGGTGTAGTCTTGTAATGGTATACTTGGAATTCTTCAGTCAACACGCTGTTTGTTTTGTTCAGAAAGTGTGTACCTCTATCACTCATCAACATTTTAGGGAAGCCAAATATGGTTAAGACATACTCAAACAAAAACTTTGTTGTCGTAGCCCTTGTACAATCCTTAACCAATTGTGCTTCCACCCAATTGGTGAGATATTCCATTGCGGTGATAATACAGCGTGCACCTATTTTCTTTCCCAGGGGATGAATTGGCCCAATGAAATCAATCACCCATTCTGCAAAGGGCTATAATGATACTTGAGGATGCAGTGGTAACTCATCTCTTCGCGATGGTCTACTAGTTATTTGACATGCATCGCATGCCTTACAATATGCCTTGGAATCCTTGTGCGAAGTTGGCCACCATAGACCTGCGAACAAAATCTTATGTGTAGTTGCCTTGCCTACATAATGACCCCCTGCATCTTCCCCATGAGCTTCAGCGAGAATGCTATCCCACTCAAAATACGAGACATATCTTCACAATATTTCATTTGTACCCATCTTATACAGATTTCCCGTAATGGCTGAGAAATCAGTCACCCACACTACTAATTTCTTCTTTTAATGACTTGTATGTCCTTTTGGTGCCATGCCCGTAGTCAAGAAGTGAATAATTTTTGCAAAATGATCATTCACTAGACGCATTGCAAAGAGTTGTGCATCTCGCAACCCTTCCTCCAGATTATTAGGTTCCTCTCCTGTCTTGATCCGCGACAAATGGATAGATCTCACATTTAACCTTCCTAGCTTCATAATGACTTCAAAGTTATACTCCTAGAATAATAGCAACCATCTGCAAATATTGCCCCCCGCCCCCCAACACAAGCTTGTTGACCAGATATTTAAAGGTAGAATGATCTGTGTACATCTTGAAATTCCATCCTAACACATAATGATTGAATTTCTACAGCTCATACACCATGGCGAATCCTTCACGCTCAGTCGTTGAAATTCTTCTCAGCCTTTGATAATTTCCTACTTGTGAAGGCTATATGATGGTCCAATTCTCCTTCATCGACTTGTGTTAGCACTACACCCAACGCAATGCAAGAGGCATCCACATGTACATAAAACTTCTTTTTCCAATCAGCGAATACCGAGATCAGTGTGGTGACCATCTTTTCTTTCAATACATCTAAGCTACACCGATATTCTTCTTCCCAACAGAATGTTGCATCCTTGTTCATAAGTTTCTCCATAGGCGCAGTAATTTGAGCATAAGCTTTGATAAATTTTCTATAATATCCCGTATGTCCCAACATAGCACACAACTACTTACCTTTCCTTAGGGCCTCCAAATTCACAATTACTGCAATCTTTGCAGGGTCTACCATCAATTCTTTCTTGCACACCACGTGACCCAGCAAGGCCCCAAAGGGAACACAAAATATGTATTTCTTCAAGTTCAACACGATCTCATATCTATGACATGTATCCAACATTAGGCATAGACTTGATACATGGTGCTTCACTAATCTAAACACCATCTAGTCATCAAAGTATACTTCTAATAACTTATGAATGAACTCTTTGAACGCTGCGATGACTACTCGAGAAAATATCGCAGGCGCATTCTTAAGCCCAAATGGCATCACAATGTATTGAAAACAACCCCACTCCATCACGAAGTTCATTTTTCTCCTATCCTCAGGCACAATCTTAATATGATGATACCCAGAGAACTCGTCAATAAAGGAATAGGCCTCCTACCCTCCCATGTTGTCTAATACTTCATCTGTAAACAACGTTGGGAATGGGTTGTGGACACATACATCATTAAGCTTTTGTAGATCTACACAAATTCTTATTTCACCTTTCTTTTTCTTCTCCTGAACCACCATTGAGCTCACCTAATCAGATTCTTCAATAGGTTCTATGATGCTTGCTTCCAGCATCTTATCTAGCTCTTGGCAGGCCTTTTCGTTGTATTTAGGATTAAGGAAATATGGCCTCTGTTTAATAGGCTCTGCGTGTGGTTTCAGAGTGATCTTCATAACGCCAAAATCGTCAACTATGCCCTTCCAATCCAAAAGCTTGGTAGGGAAGAGATCTTGATATTCACAAAGTAACTCAACAACTTTATCCATGGTAACATTTTCCCAATAATCTCCAATTTTCGCGAACTTCGGTTCTACTTCATTGCCAATATTTGCTTTGTCTTCAATGGCGCAGTGATGTCTGGGTTGTCTATTTGTGGGCCTTCAACTTCGTGATTCCCTTCTTCCTCTGGAATATTAATGTTTCTGAGTTTAGACTTCTGTGATCAATAATGTTTAGAGAGAAAGTCTTCCTGAGAAGTCATATCAAATAATTTATTGGAGCATTGTGGTTCGTCATGAGGGAAAAGGTGGACTATCTAATCTAACGTTAAAAATATATATATATATGCAGGGATGCTTCAGAGAAACAAAAATAAATTGATATGTTAGAAAGTAAAAAATTAAAATTAATTAAAGTAAAATTTTATTTAATGTTTAGTCAAAGTGAAATGAAGTTGAAACCATATTAGAGACGTTCAAAACATCCTATAGATTAGAAAAAAAAAAGGGGAAAAAGAATAATATAATAATAATAAATAAAATAACAAAAATATAAAAGACATAATATAAGCATAAAAAATTGATAATTAAGGATTGATACAAATTTCAGTTTATATTATATTTTAATATTTATATTTATATATCAACAATAACTATTGTGAAATTAAAATAAGCATTAAAAATTAAGAATTAGAATTAAACAAATTTCAATAAATAAATAAAAATATTAAATAATAAAAATAAAGAATTAATAAAAAGCATAAAAAAAAAAAATAATATTATATATATATATATATTATATATTATATATATATATATATATATATATATATATTCCGAGGGAAAGAAACAAAGACTAGATAAACAAAGAAATTTATGGAATAAATAAAAACTAGGAATGGAGAGCAGGGATCGAGTTGCTGCTAATTTTCCAACGTTCATCCCTATTCAGATTATTACCATGCTTCTCAATTTCTATAAACCTTTCTGAACTTCCTATAATGGAAATGATCAATTTTGGCTAAAACCTGGGAATCCTCAATACATATGTGGTGTTTAGTATTAGATGCATGCTTATCTAAGGCAGACGAGTGAGATCTGTTATGCCTAATATCTGTTGCATGCTCTTAGATCCTTTGCCTGATGGAATGACTCGTTTCTCCAATATAGGGTGTTCTGCATGAGCAAGGGACTAAGTAAACACCTTTCATATATTTGGGGTCAACATGATCCTTAACTGACCTAAGGGAGCTCCGGATAGTGTTGAGGGGCTTCATGGAAGTATGCACCTTGTTCTTACTTAGAATTCGGGCGATCTTGTCAGTGGTTTCGAGAATGAATGGAAGATGTACGCATTTATCAAAACCAAGAGGAACATTTTGGGCTTAGGCCCAAGGCTAGCTTTTCGAAAAGCTTTGAGACCAACCGAGGTGTGTATTATAGCCATTATCATCAAAAAAATTTAGAAGATGGGACTTCTCACTTTCAAAGTGACTTTCATCAGGAATCCTAGGAGCTCTGGTGGCTAGGGAGTTGAGAACACCAAATTTTTGAGGAAGATAGTGATGGGAGCTTGCATGAAGGTACTACTCAGTATGAGTTTTTTAACGATAAGGCTAGTGAGAAAAAGTACCATCCCCTTTTTTAGAGATAAGTACATCTAGGAAGGGAAGACCACCATTGACCTCAATCTCCATAGTAAACTTAATAAAATCAAATTGATTATTAAGATGAAAAAGAAAAGAATCCAGTGAGTCACGTCCATGCTGCCAATCAATGAAGGTATCATCGAAAAATATCTTCCAAATCTTAGGGTGAAGGGGGGCAGAGGAAAGAGTTTTAGTTTCAAAGTTTTCCATGAACAAGTTCGTGACCACGGGAGAGAAGGGAGAACACATAGCTACTCTTCATGTTTGCTCATAGAATTCTCCTTGGAATCTAAAAAAAGTAGGGGTAAGGCAGAGACCTACCAACTTAGCAGTATCAAGATCAGTGATGAGATTAATAACTTCCATAGCCTTATTAATGTTTCTCAGATCTTCTTCTTCTTCTTCAACGGTCACATTATAGCCTTCCAATGCATGGCGCAGTTGAGTGCTCTAGTCTGGTTGGATCCATTTCATAGGTTCTTGTGGCATTCTGAAGATAACTACCTTAATCTCTTGTAGTTCTTCATTGACGCTTGCGAAGCCGTCTTCAAAGCTGAAGGTTAATAAGAATCATTCCCTCAATATATCCCATTTTGTTGTGCCATGGTAGAGCTCCATTTCCAAATACCAGTTCATGGGAATTGTATCCAAAGTATGGAAAAATATGTGTACCCACTCTAGCTGCGGTTCAATTCCCCATGCTTTAGTCTGTTTCACTAGGTGATGGCGTGGATCATCCCTTCCATTATATTTATCAGTCAATCTTCTGTTAAGACACCCAAACTGTAACCTCATCATTCTTATGTAATCTCGTCATCCATCAAAACTATCCTTATGCGTACCCCAACATCATGCAGGCATAGCACACAGTGCCAATTCTAAAGCTTGGAAGAGGTGATCCTCAGGGACTCTATGCTCAAATTAATCCAAAAATATATCTACGTCAGTTAAACCATCATAGTAGGGTAGTTTATTTACCTCCGATGAAACATTGCGTAGCGATTTCGTCATCATATTACATCGTAGTGTATATACTTTATGCAAGTGATTCTACCAATGCTCCAACTCTTCGTCTGAATCAAAGGTGTGGGAACTCTCCTGGTCCCATGCAATCCATCCATCTTCCATCAGATTGATCTTCCGCTATTATTTTGTAGATTTGATCTAGTTCACCATCACTTTCTTCATAATTGTGGACTGGTTCATTATAGCACGCCCCTTCTGCAGGGTCCAATGGTACTACAACCCAAAGTGATTTTCTTTCAAATGACATTATCCTCTTCTTCAAATTGATGACCCCATTCATATCAATGGCCCAGTCAATTCCGAGGAGCGCGGGGTATGGATTACTATTATTGACAATCTCTATAACCTCAAAGTCAGCCATTATGCTCACACCTTCTATATCAATGGTTACTCCATATAATCGTCCCATGGGGATTATCTTCTCCTAGTTTGCCATCCTAAGCGGAATTGGAGACCACTGTAGCATAGGTCTCCCCATTCTTTCCCATGTTTTTTCTGGTAATACATTCACATCGAACCCCAGATCTAGAATGACCTGGTCCATATCATAGTTGCCTATCTACATAGTGAGCCTCATCTCACACCCTGTTTGTGCCTTATGTTTGCCAATTTTTCTGACCACCCGGTGTCCATGAGGGAACTTCTCTTTGCTGGCGCATTTTTTTATTAATTCATGCAGGTCTTCCATAGATTTATTATCATGTATGATTTTTATGCAAGTCTCCAAAAATGTAGTAAGTACATAGGGATCAACCTCTATAGTCACGTTGGTTTCTTGCACCTTGTCCTAGGTTCCTGAGGTGGTGGACATAGCGAAGCTCTTCTTGGCTTCCATAAATGTTTCCTTAGAGAGATTTAGATCAAATTCAACTTCCTTCTTTGGGGCCTTGTGGACCCATCCGTCCTCTTCAGGTTGTTTAGCTTTATCATCACAGTCATTATTACACTTCGCACCACTATATTCACGTTTTGCTCCTCCTCGCGGGGCTCATATCTCATCATCTGTAAGTTCTACGTAGGCTACTGAGGTTGTGTTTTTATCTCTTGAATTTTAGCTATCAACACCTGGAATTCTTCTATAGTATGGTCAAACTGGCTGCAATAATGACATGAAGGGCGTGTCTGATTCTCACACTCTTGCATGTAGTTCCCTGGTTGTCCACAGTTGTAGCAGATAATCTAACCACTACCTCTACCAGGCCCTCCTCATCCTCGGCCCCGTCCGCGTCCCTGATAACCTCCACATGCTCCTCTGGTGCCCTAATCTGGAGGCCACGTTTCTACTTGCATCCGATATGTAGGTGTTGTTTCCATCATCAGCTCATCATGGCCCATTGATTTGTAGAAGTTACAGAATAGTTGCTAGGGTGTTTGGATGAATTTTTTAATTAAGTGACAATTATCCATTGCATGTTGTCAAATAACCTGAAAAATAGTGCATCATAGCACAACCCCCACACTCGACCTTACTAGGGCTTCTGGCTTCAGGGTAATTGGCTCCCCTCCTGCAATATAATTCCCATACACTAGATATTGGTCTTTATTATGCCCTTTTCCCTTGCACTTCAAACAACAAACTTCCACCCACGCTTCTGATTTAGTCTCCTTGTCTTTCTTCAAACTCTGCAATTCTAGGTGTAGGCTCTGTAACTGAGAGCGGATCTACTGTACCACCAAGGTCACAGCCTGAATAGGTGATGCATGTAACCTCATCGCGATCTCCAAGGCTTTTGCCTATGTTCCTATCTTTTATTGTGACAGATAAATTCTTAGGTGGGGTAGAAGCGAAGCCATAAACCATTTGCGATGTTGACTATCTGTGAGTTGCATGTTAGCTTCTCGAATCTCACACTTCAACCTTTGATCTAATTCCCAAGGCATCTCATCGAACCTCATCGTGATTTATTTGAATCCAATTACTCACTGTGAGTCAAACTTAGGCTTATTAAACTCCTTGACTAAATCCGCCCTAGTCTTTGCCAGCGATGCAAGAGGATTATCAGAACAATACTTAATATACCAAGTTAGTGTGCGATCTTGTAGAGTGGTAACCAATTATGCCTTATTTATATTGTCATCAGTAATATGTTTTGTTTTCCACACAGCATTTGCCACAAACCAAAACTTCTATGAATCTTCACTCCTTATGCGCTTGAAAATCGGTAGCTTCAGTGTGTTCGCCATATTGAATGGTGATGGTGGAGGTGGAGGTGTGGGCCAAGGTGTATGAGGTGGAGGTGGAGTGGTTGACTTATTCACTCGAGGAATTCCCTGAGTGATTAGTTGAACAGTGCTTCGTGGCAGAGTCTGTTCTGCCCCTTCGTTGTCACTTAAAGGAGTCCCAATCAATGGACTACACTGCGGTCTTGATCCTTCATGATTTCGAAAGAATCGTCCACTTCGCATAGCTCTAAATCATCAAGGTAATGGTATCACCCCATTTTAACATAACAACATTTTAATCCAGGTATTCAATGATCTTAAATACTTACTTCACGGTCCTTTGAAGAATCGTTGTTATGCTTTTCTATAGCTGACCGAGTTATCAACTGCAAATTTTGTAAAAAATCCTCCTAGAATCTGATTGAGCTAATGATCAATAGCCCGCATGATCTTGTTTTCAGAAGTTTCTAGCTGTCACACTAATTCTGGAGTCCACACTATAGGACTATCGAGCTTCCACCCTCCTTGGCTATCTATTAATTTAGCTAACGACTCATACAATTCAATGCGAAAAGTACAGAAGAAGATCTCTTCTATCTTTGTATAAAGATATTTTTTCAAGCACTCTTATTTTTATAGGCGGGATTCCTATTTTCTTGTACTGCAAACTCGTGAATCTTCCGATCCAACCACTTTTCAATTTCTTTCCTGGTCGGATTCCAATGATGTGACATCACACATCTCCTTCAAGAAGATCTCGGTCATGACAATGGAACCATTTGTTGGCTTAGGGGGTCTTGACCCAGGTTCAGAGTTAGTTGCTCAAACCAACAAAATCCTACACTACTAGCCCTTTTGGTAACAACCTTCATAGCATAGGCTGCAGTCTCACCCAAAGCAGTATGGGGGGATGCAAGAACCAAGTTTCTACATCCAGAGATTAGTGTGATGTCTTTCAGTGCCTCAGATATTCCTTTCCACAGAACGATATCCTCTTGGGGCACGTTGTTGCAATTCTGTTAAAATAGCCTTCAGACCTTCGCGAAGGTCATCGATCAATCCATGTGGACCTTTAACTATAAATTTGTCTACTTAAGCGCATCAGAGGGCAGTCCTAAATTAGGTTTTTCACAAATTCACTTAAGTTATTAATAAATATCAGAGAATTCATCAAAGTCTTCACGAAAATACATAAACATGCATTGTGTACGTCATTAACAGCTATTCAAGAGAATCCCGTAACATTCAATCAATATTCCATAAAACAAATCATTCATCGACAAATACAACATTAACATAAGTAAACAAAAGTACGCAAGAATTCTTCATAAACCATCTTTATTGATCTTAAATTCAAGGTTACAAACTCAAAACTACCCTGCGCACACAATTGTAGGAGTCTACGCCCTCAGTTGCAAACTCTACCTAGGCCTCTGCACACTTAGCGGCAGAACCTTTCTTCTACCTTACCCACTCTGCCTCACTATCACTTCCCTTTCTTATCTTCCATTACTAGCAAAAAACATGCCTCGGACTCTCTAAGACACTTATTTATATCATTTTTCATACAATTCCATGGTTCGCGTGGATCTCAAAACCGACTCAAACTTTACATAAAACAAGGGGCCAAACCCCTTTGACTCCTATTAATGTACATGCTCTGCAATCACAAATCATGGATACTTTACATTAATTACAAAACTGTATCAAAACTTGGGTTATGTTAACCGCAAAACTGACCTAAGGGACCCCATCCCAATACCTAATGTGGTTTAAGTTCTAGAAAATGAAGCATTTTTCAGGCTATTACTATGCAGGGGCTTGATGGAGACAACTAGGAGATAATCTAGTGGATATGTCCAACTCCTTAAATCCTTAAAATTGGCTTGGGATCACAATATCCTCTCTCAGAAGTTCGAATTCATTGGCAGCCAAGTGACTCCTAGTACAAGTGAAGGCCAAGAGTGATAAGATCCATGATTTTCGATATCAAGGAGGGAACAACTCCTACTTTCAAGGGAGTTTCTTTAGCTTCCATTTTGTATAAATAAACTAGAAGAATATCTCATTAGGATTTAAAGTTTTTGTTCAGCTAAGAGTAGCTATTGAGCTTCAAGCCTGACATCGTTACTTTAAACTTTTATGTGATGTATTACACTTGCAATTTTTGATAATGAGAAGTTGGATTTTAGGTTGCATCTAAGTTAGTTCCAGAGGATTGAGACCCTTGGGTTTGGGCCCAAGCCAAAGGCTTTCGTCCCTCTTTTCTGTACTTATTTTTCTTCTTTATTCCAAGCAGTTCATAACTTTTTTCATTTTAGTAGAGATTAATCTATAAAATAATGGGGCTGAGGCCTGTACATCACCTCTCTTGTGGGAGAATGAGTGGGAGGATTCATAACCACAATCCAAAAATATTGTGTTTATGATTTCTTAGAAATACATTACATTAGTTGCCTTATTTTACATTTTCTTTCTGTAGCTTAGAATTCATTTTAGTGATTATATCAACGCTATTGCATAAATTAGATTTTATTTAAATTCAACTCATATTTTCCATCATAAGTTATCTCATTTTGTTAATGATAAATGAATTCATGCATGTGATTGATTGAAGGGTTGTGTTGATCTACAAGGAAGGGCATGTTTACGACTTCCATCTTGAGTTCCTTCATCTTCTCTTTCCACTTCCAAATATTGTCCCAAAACCCTGTTCTATAAGTCATTTTTCCTAGTACACTAAGAGCACTAATCCTAGTGCAAGGTAGACCTCTGAGAGGTCCTAAGCTTGGATAGGGGCTCAAACCAACAACCTCCATTTGATTCAACTTCTATCCACCTATCTGTACCCTCAAGACATAATTTTCACCTTCAAAAGCCACTCATATGCCCTCCTGTAACATTACAGGCCTTCTTGTAGCGTTACAGGCCTCCTATAGCAATCACCTGTAGCAAACATGTAACATCACTTTCCTTCATCAATTTTGATCCACAATACAACTTTGACTCAGTCTAGATGAATAATGACCCCCAATTGTGATTTTGTGATTAGGGGAAGCTCCTAGGCCACTCCAACCCTTCCTTTTCTTCACTACAAAAACATAGTAGAGTTGGTTTTTTTTTATCACAAGTATGATGCAAGTGGATTAATGATTTACAATAAAGTGTGAACTAGGTAGATGGTACATGCAATTAGGATTGGTAATTTGATGAATTATGCAAGACAAAATACTTTCCTTTCTACAAGTAGATTTGGTAGTTTGATGGGTTTTTCATGATAGAATAGATTTCTTTTCTGCAAGTAGATTAGCCTTTGTCCTTTCATGAATTAATTAGTTAACATTTACAAGTTTATTCAATGGAATTTCCACTTTCATAGCTAAAAGTAATTTCCAATTGTACCTTTATCATCAAGCTTTCATCCTAATTCAGTAGGAGGAATGGTCTCTGAGCACTTTTGATCTAATGTCATAATTGAGGGTGACATGAGTGGAATCCTATATGTTGTACATATAACACTGTCACCTCTAAGTTTGTACAAACCCAAGTTTGATAATTTGAGTTTAGGAGCTCTTGGGAGTTGCAACATTATTGGTGCAATACCCGGGCTCAACATCAGGGTCTCAAATTTTATTTCCCTATACCATCTTACTGAATTCTTTAACTTGCCAACCTTCCACAGAGAACTGCCAAGCGTTTTCAATATATTTCCATACCCCATCTATCTCTTGCATATTTCCATCATGCACAGGCATAATAAGACCAATTCTCACCACTCTATCTCCCATACCAAAACAAAAATATATATATATATATTCATGGAAAGAACCATCACATAAATAACCCATCTTCTTTCCTCAAGGAATTTCCACTTTATACAAGCATACATGTCATCGTAATGCAATACCTCCCCCTCTAACATTCGAAAATACCAGTCAGATGGTGGGCCCCCCATGGATCCTTATGTTGCCCCAGTCCATCATCACCATTAGGGAAATCAATTGAATACATGTAATAAGGTAAATCATGGAATTGAATTTTAAAAATTAAGGTTAAAATTAAGGTCAATTTAAATATATGTATGGGTTTAATTTGCATATTTATTTACAATGTGAAGTAGTTTAACAATTTTATTTTTGGTTTTTTTAATTTGAATTTGTTGATATAATTTTAATAATATTGTGATTTTAGTTATTTAAAATAATTTTTTGGATACATAAAGAAATTCTATACCCTAAAATGTCCATGTGGCATTTGGATAGTGTAAACTATACAACTCAAAATTCTAATTCCAACAAATTCTTGCTAAAACAAAGTTAACCAAAAAATATAATTGAAAATAAATCAAAATATAGAAAAAATAACTATGATGATTTTATTGGTGTAAATATAAGGTAGTTAAGCAAATTTTTTAATAGACAATGTGTTAATTATTTGTTATAGTGTTAAATTAAAATTGTAGTGTTAAAAATGGACAAGGTTGTGTGTTGATTATAAGGTGAGTTCTTTATGAGTGAAGTGAAGGAAACATTAATTTTGTAGTAAATAGAGTTTATTTTCTAGTACTTTTTCTTTAAGAACATTTTAAGTTCTTTTGATGGAATCTTGGAATTAAAAAATCTATAATGTTAAGATTCTTAAATGCGATTTGATTCAATACTATCTATGTAGTTAATATTTTTGTTAAAAAAAGGTAGTTTTTTCACACTTAAAATTGAGAAAAAAATTCTTTGTTACATAATTAAAGACTTCAACAAAATAAGAGCGCAAAGTTCAAGTGGTTATTGCCTTTTAAATGATATTAGGTTGGATTAAGGCACTTCTTCATGTGGTCGTGTTGTAAAGTTATAGTTTGAGGTTGAGATATATATTCCATTTAAATTTGATCTTAAGCATTTCTTTAGAATATGTCACATGTCTCAAATTCACTTATGGCCATATATCACTCCAGTTCATCCTCTATAAATTTGAATTTAAAATTTTATTCTAAACTAGATTTGTCATAATATGATGCCATGATTAATTATTCTCAATATGGATCTAATACCATATACAACATTTATAATTAATGCCATATGAGTTCTATAACAAATCAAAAACCCAATTGGAACTCTGATATGGTGAGGTAACAATATGCCCCACATATCAAAAACATATGCAGTCCTAACAACATTTCATTTCATGCATAATTGTAAACATGCCATCATAAAAAAATATTAAACACATCAAATATGCCATCCAAAATCATGTAACATAGAAAATGTATCCTTTTATGAGGTCCCACCAATCCATATCCATTGTTATTCAATCTCTCTCAATAATAGGTCACCCTCAAGTTGAGGTTACCACTCCACTAGGAAAAAGGATACCTAAGGCTATTAGGTATTATAATCAGCACAACAATAACTAGACCAAGGAACTAAACTCTAGCTGAAACTCCAACCTAACAACCTTTGATTCCCCATTATCCTTCACAATTGAAGGAATTGTATCCACTTATCTATGTTGTAGTCCCTCAGCTGGCACCACTTCCCTCCAAGAGCTCCACCATGGATTATCTAAGAACTCTCATAGCTATATGGTTCCAGGAACTCCAACTTATATAATGGAGTCTCTAGGAACTCCTAAGGCCTCACATAAGGGAAACATATTCCTAAAATTTCTTTTTCTAGGTCTCCATCCTTCCCTAAGGAAATCTAAGGAGAATTATCCACCCCTATCCACTTATGATTTATAGGGTTTCCCAAGTTAACAAAGTTATAGTGGATCCTCTACTATCACTCAACATATATCCAAATCAAAGGTGGTAATAAAGGAGTGATGTAATTATTGAGAATGATGGATTTGTGAGGAAGCCTAAAGATTGTATATGCATTCTCCTTTTCTAACAAGTGGAAACTGAATGGCTACCTCAACACACTTGGTAATTCATCCCACAACTTAGGAAATTAGGATACAAATAATGACATACGATGTATGAATTTAGTAATATATTATTTTATTTATTCACTAAAGCTTACTTGACGTAGTCCCTTTCATTAATCCCCTAGCCTCCTTTTCACTGATGGATTCCTCATCCTCCATGTTCTCTTGCATGATTAGACTTAAGGAGTGATGTATTGTATTAATATGTGAGTGTGATTATAATTTAAATTTCTAGGCTCACTTTGTTATTAGAACACATGCCCTCTTTTCTAATATTGTACAAGAACTCCAACCCCAAAACATACATACATTGACACTCTAACCCAAAAACCATACTTGCTCAATAACATATAAAACATAAGTAAATTTATAATATAGGGGTATTACATTCCCCTCGCCCTTATTATGCAATATCTTTAGTGCATTATATAAATATGTAGAATCAAAATCCTCAAAAATATACAAGTACTCCTCTTGCATGGAATCCTCATGCTCCCACATAGCACCTTCAGGACCAAAACAAGTCCATTATACCTTTACCAAGATGATGGACCGATTCTTGTAAACTTTGACGTTCTTATCTAATATGTGCACTACCTGGACCTGTAATTCACCCTCATGCTCAAACTAGATCACAACCTAATCAATTACGTGGTTAGGACTAGGGACATACTTTTTAAGTAATGACGCATTAAACACGTTATGTATGCACATGGATGCAGGTATTAAAAACATGTATGCAACAAGTCTAATCATCTTTAGGATTTTAAATTTCCCATAATGTATCATTGCTAGTTTTGGGTAGCTTCCTAATCTTAATGAACATTCCTTAAACTTCACTTTCAAGAAGACATGCTCACCCACTTTGAATTATTTGTGTGTTTTACCTTTTTATATAGTTTTTTCTTCATGTTCTTCTTTAATTTTACCATATTATCTTATGTTTCTCCAAGTAATTTTGGCCCAATAATATCCTTCTCAGTTGGATTATCCTAACTCATAAGTTTCTTTCATTTCCTACCATACAAAGCTTCAAATGGGCTGATATCTAAAAATTCCCAAAGCCTTTTTTTTATGCAAATTCAACCAAATATAAATACTCTTAATTTTTTGATGGTTTGTCCATCACACGCATCCACATCATATCTTCAATCACTTGGTTGGTCCCGTTTTTTTCCCATCTAACTCTAGGTGATATACTTTTCTAAAATTTACTTTCTCCCAAATAATTGGATGTTAGGAAGAGAAGGGATTCAATTATTTAGAATTGTGTCTTATTCCATTGCTAAGAGAAACATTTTAGAGTGGTAACTTGTGAGTATAATGGATGAGGATGATCACGTAACATGCATTAAGGCCACAATGGCAAAAGGTAAGTTCATAGTGAGTTCCCATTCCTTTGTATATTTGTTTTTAGAATTGAAGAAATGAGAGAAGAGCATATGCCTCACCTTCTCAATATGTTTCCTCTTATATTGGGTTTTTAAGGATAAATCCTATTTCATTTGTGTAGATGGCTTATAATTGCACCTATTTTCATTTTTTTGTTTTAGTTATTTCTTAAAATTCAAGCAAAGCTAGTAATTAATT
>APFE031307931.1:41271-82592 GCA_000404065.3 Pinus taeda | reverse complement strand
ACATCACAAATTCCCTCGTTGGTCTTTAGGTTGAGAAAAATGGAGTCTACCAACCAAGGATTTCCCCTTGGAGGAAATCTTAGTCCTTTCTCCTCTTGGGGAGATGTTGGTGAACCCCATATGGCCACATTGTCACTTCCAGGGTTGACGACTGGTTTGCTCGTATGGCTCTTCTCTACCTCTGTCGTTCAGAATACCGTAATTCTTGAATAGTCAAGTAAAAAACTAGATGATACTAGAGTTGCCCACCAACCTTCTACTTCGTCTGTTTCTCCCTCTCCTCCTTCCTCTTCGCTTGATAAAGCTGGTAAAGCTAAAGATCAAGTAATTGAGAAGAAGAAGAAGCAAAAAGAGAAAAATGAAAAGAAGGAGAAGGAGCCAAAAACAAAAGGGGGCAACCATGTGTCGTCTAGCGAAAATTCTCACACTGCACCGTCTAAACCTAAATCTCCATGTGTCATTTGCAATGGAGACCACTATCATCGAGATTATCCTTGCATCCCTCGGATCTTAAGGGACTGGTCTCCTCGTTTGCACAATTCGGTGTCGTCAACCTCTGATGATCATGTTGAAAGCACACCATCAACCAGTGAAAGTGAAGTATCGGGACAGAAAAGGAATCACAAATTTCCTTATAAATTGTGTGAAGCCAATCACGCCGTCCACCGTTGTCCCTTCCTTGACGAAGCTAAAAGAGTTTTGGATGACCGTCCTGCTTCACCGCTACGGTTCCCTCCTCGATATAAGAAACTCTTGCCAAGTCCACCACTGGTTGAAAATCTGGCTGGCATGCCATTGTGGTCGGCCGAAATGTCAATCATTGAAAATGAACCCTTTGAATCCATACCAGACGAAAGTCAAAAGGTCGAGGCGGCAGTTGACCCGGTCTTGCCTTCAGAATGTTCATCTTCGAATGATACCGTCACCGAAGAGAAAAAGAACAACACCCTTCAAATTCTTTTCATAAACACATACTCCGATCAAATCAGGGGAAGTCTACCCATTCCTTTATCATAGGAAGGAAGTTCAACAAAGTCATATCCGGCCGTCTATTCGGTCCCACCTCTAAGCAACCTAGTCATTTCCTTCGACTGGAATCTACTAGGCAGACCCTGTTTACCAGCTAGTGTACCATTCTGAATCATTGTACAAGCTTACAGAATGGTCATGGTTGGTACCATCATAGATGAAGGGGCTTTTGTGAGTAT
The DNA here is from genome assembly GCA_000404065.3 of Pinus taeda. Classification (NCBI taxonomy): domain Eukaryota; kingdom Viridiplantae; phylum Streptophyta; class Pinopsida; order Pinales; family Pinaceae; genus Pinus; species Pinus taeda. The sequence goes on along the minus strand of APFE031307931.1, from coordinate 81,384 downwards.
CCTTTCCTCAACTTCTTGGAAAGGGCTTGGTTCGCCATTGCTTTTGCCTGAAATGAGAAATATGACAAGCTTTGACAAAGGAACCAGTCGATCATTAGGGATCCTTCCAAATGTTCCCATTACTTTGAGAAGGAAAACCGTTCACATGAATGTGATGGTAGTCCAAGGACCCCTGGATTATAATCTACTCCTTGGGCATGACTATATTTATTGCATGGGAGCCGTTGTCTCCTCACTATTTAGAGTAATGTGTTTTCCGCACAAAGGCAGAATGGTCAAGCTCATAGACCAACTGTCATTCCCCAGTTCACACATAGCAAATAGTCAAATGCCATCCCTAAATGGTCTTTTCACACAAGGAATGTCTCATTGATCTCCAGTCCATCCACCTGATGAGTGCGAGTGATTCGGGTGGATATGACGGCAACCCAGGGGGCATGCACCCTGGTCTGTTTCGGTAGGAAAACCTTGGGTATAGAGTAGGTTTCCGTGGAGGATATATGACTAGTCTGACACACCCGTCCTCACAGGAAAATGGTATTAGGCTGGAATAAGATTCCCTCGTCAAAGTTATGTGAGTGGAGGTGATTGCACCACTCACCTTTGTCTATTTCGGTAGACATCGCCAAGGAAGCATTTTGTTTGCGACACGGATGGAAAGTTTTCATGGTAACTTGGGAATTTTTCGCTATACTTGGGGGCATGCAAACCTTTCCGCATGCAAGCGAAGAGCGACCATTTATTTTTTAAATTTATAGGTCTTCTAACCCTTTAAAATCGTAAGGCTGGTCGTTTCCTAGCTTGCATAAAGAAAGGATCCGGGGCAAAGCTTCAAAAGGTGCAAGCCGCATAAAATATGGCATCTTAGATGAGACATCCTTATTATATGACTGGTGAGCAGTGTTACCGCAGGGTTCAAGCTCGTTTAAAAATATATCCGCCACAAGCAATTTTAATGCGGAATTCAAGCTCATTAAAAAATAAACATAAGCAATGAGCAAATGTTTCCCACGGAGTTTAAGCTCATTAAAAAATGAACCGATTTTCCAGTAGATAACCATTGTGAATGCCTTGTCATCAGCTTTTGAGCCTTGGTCGTGTTCTCATCATCACCTCCACTCTGTTTTTAGCTGATCATTCACCTCCATTTTATTGTTTACCCTTTCGAGGAACATCTGCGAAGAGTGATTCTATTAGCCATCCTTGTGACACTGTCGTGATTGAAAAATTCCAAACCTTACCTGGAATCAGCTGCTACCCAAAATCATCATTCGTTCCTCGAAAAACTAGTCTCCTTTAAGCTCTTTTCAACTGACTCGTAAAATACGAAAAGATTGTCGAGCAATTAGCCTCTCCGAGTTGTTAAAGTCATTAGAAGTGTTACCCCTCCTCTAGATTTTAATCTTTTTGGACTTGAGGGATTATTACACAAAAAGATCGAGCACTTGTCTTGTTCGGCTCGTTAAAGCTATCGAAAATTCATCCCTTTCATATTATTTTACGATTTTTCGGACTTAAGGGATTATATGATGAAAAAGAATCTTTGGAGTTTCCTTTCCATTCCTTTCAGACTCTCTAAAATTGAAAAGGACCGAGTTATCTTTGTTGTTAAACTCGTTAAAACCGAATAGCGACAAATGCGTCCAAATGGACGAGAACGAGTTTCACTGTCGCTAGGCTCGTTAAAATATAGCGACAGGTTCACCCGAAGGGCGGATTATAGAACAAGCATATGTTATCCTCCTCAAGCTTGACAAAAATAAAGAGGTACTGGTCAGCAATGACTGGGGAAAATTGGGAAGAAAACTTGAAAAAACTGTATTGGTAGCAAGCCGCTCTTGAACATGACACTTTCACTCCGCATTCGAGCCGAGTTGGGTTGTTCCGTTCACTAGTCATATCACCATTGGTCTGTCACACCATCCATCTTTGGGGTTAATGCTACCAATCCATCATCAATGTCATCGATATGTTCAAGAGAAGTCATTCAGAGAATTCACCTGTGTCTCACCCGCTGCAATACATTCACTCTCCATTCTTTTCATGACCGCCACCCTGAACCCTGTATCGTCAGATCGTTTTCACCTCCAAAATCATTTTCTTCGTTCCGTGTCGTAGATGTGGGATTCATTAAGGCCCTCTTACAACGGGTCACTTCTTGTCGACATCAGCTCATTATCCAAGAAGTTGACCTAGGAACAACCCTTTCAGTACTTTGAAGCTTGCATGCTTCAATGGCAAGTTTCTCACTTTCGGCAACAGGTTTACATTAATGGCCTTCGACAGAGAGATTTTGCGTGGTGTTCGACGCCAAGTCCCTTTTCGCACCATGCGAATTGTACTATAGTACCTTGAGGGTCATTGTCATTATTGGTGATTCCTCTCACGCTTGTTAACAACTTACATCATTGGCTGGTAATCAGGCGATGTGTTTCCATGTTTGACTCCAAAACATTTTTCACATGGATCGACTTGTACTCCGAGTGAAGATTGAATGAGTTTTGAAGACCCCGGATCTAGTTTCATCCATCCGGGCTGCGATATATTTAGGAATATAAAAACATAAAATGTACATCATTTCCAAATAGATGATCATCCAAATCAAAGGATGATGAGTCCGAATCATGAGTCTGCCACACAGACGATTGTCTGTCCTATGTACATGAAAATGAATTTATAAAGCTAAGCATGGGAATACCCGCCTTAGCTAGATCATGAAAAGATGTTGTCAATATAATGTATTGTATTGTATCTTATTACAGGTCGCCTCCCAGCTCGAAAAAACTTCGGATCCTCATGGTAAAGCATTTCACTCGACATCAAAAGATTAATGACCTCATGCTTTAGGGGGAAACTGTTATAGACATTTTTGGTCACTGCAACCCCAATCATAAATGCCCATAAACTGATGGCTCCTAAGTCCCTAAAAGTGTTGCTTCACTGCCTAAAGGAACAAGGTCAGTTGATTACATCATCTCCGAGAAGTTCTCCACTACAAACTGCTCAGAAATAGTCAAAACTGGACCATATTGAATACCCAGTGTAGAGGGTGTGATGCATATCACCTTCCCAGTGTAAAGGTTGCGATGCATACTGAATGGCCCCTCTGTAGGGTGCGATGGTCGGGAATGGACAAATGGTAGAGACAATTTGTGAGGTGGAAGATCATGGAATCTTCCAGAAGCTTCCCCTCTGACACTTGCCTCTCTGTTTTCGACCAGGGGTGAGTAAGAGATCATCAGTCTCCAAGTGGAATCAAGAATTATCAGAGAGAAGACACTAATCAAAACCCCAGAAGATGATTCACCCCCCTACAATCATCTATATATGGATCCCTCATGACAGAGATCCGGAGGCTGAAATCTTGTATCTTGTAGAGAAGTGCTGTTGGTTTTCTGGTGTAAACTTCATAGTATTGGGTGATCTAAGATTTACTTGAGGTGAAGAAGGGCTTTCTTGCTGGAGGATGATGCTGGGTTAGAACAATTGGTTGTAATCCTCCTTCTTTTCTTGATATTAATAAAGCTATTCAAGTTTTCCTCCATATTCTTGTATGTTTGATTATATATACATTTGTATGGTTAACACATATATGGTCCAATGTTATTTATGAATATAGATCTCTATTCTTCGATAGTAGTATGTTGATTTAATTCCACAAGTGCTCTTTGAAGCTAGGTAGATGAAGAAGAAGTGGCAAAGATCTATCAGGAAGGAGAGGAATCAAGTAAGGAACCAAGCGCAAGACCAAGGTTGGTGTCCTTTGTTCCACTCCTATCTATTTTCATAAAGGAAAACGAAAGTAGTCTTTACTTGTTTGTTTCTAAGATAGCTACCAATCTTAGTGGGAATAACAACTCTGAGTGGACACTATTCCCAGTAACACCCATGTCGTCAACAGAACCTATGCTACACGCATTATCTGCAACAAGAATGTTGTCTTCGCTTAATGGTCTTTCGGGATACAACCAGGTTTCCATAGCGGAACCTAATAGTCTGACACTGGTTCAGAATAAGCTTGCCCACACACGCACTATCTATAATCACTTGAAAAGAGGGTTGACAACCTTCCTGTCAATGGCCAAGAGCTCAAACACTATTTTCTATAAGTCGGGCTGTGCCCCACACCGTGTAAATATTTTGTTGACTGCTTGTTGTTTTTTCGACTTGCCTTACTATTTTTGTTTCATTTTGTTTGGTTTGCTTAATGTATTGCTATTTTTGGTTTTGTAAATAAGTGTTTACCTCTACTAAGTTCTAGCTTTCGAATGAATATGTGGCTATGATCCAAAGAGTCTTGTGACAATGGATCACTTGGCCAGTTCTACATCAGTCTTCTCTGTGCTTGGTCATAACCTTCGACCAATGAAGTATTGATGGAAAATACAAGGCATCTGCAAGGGAATATTGGGTCCAACCATGAACCTATGTCCACACAGGGAAATGCCATCTTTGTACTCAACCTTCTGCTATGTTTGTTCAAGATCATCATACTAGTAAAAATAGAGAAGGCGAAAATAGAAACAGGTAAACCTATGTCAGAGGTCTTACATTCTTCTCTAAAGGAACAACCTCTTTTTCTTTCAATAAGTCAAAATCACTCTTTTGGCCCAAAAATAAATAAGTGCCTATGCACAGTCCTCTGTAAAAAATACAAAGGCGAAAGAAGAGAAAGGCTTCTTGCATAGAGAGGTGAAGCATGCAACTCCGTTGGGGTAGTGACCAGGCTCATTGGTAGTGGAGCAATGCGTGTGTTCCTGTGTGACTCCACTGGGGTACTGTTCAGGCCTGCTGGTAGTGGAGCAACACCAGAGATGAAAACTTATACTTTGAATTTTTTTAACTCATGAGCCAAACTACCCTTCCCGATTTCGAAAAACTGTTATCAAGATGAAACTTATTGTTGTCCTTAACTAAGTTGGAAAAAGGTAAACCATGTTTTTCCATGGGGTAAGTGGGGAAGTCGAAGTAACCCACACAATGATTCAATACTCCCTGATAAACCAAGGACCTATGCTCTCAATAGACCAAAATAGGGAAGTTGGAATTCAACCAATGCATCACCAAGTGTTGTAGCGGCTACAACACCCTCCAAAATTTTGGCCTGCATCCAATTTCAGAGGCTTCCTTGGGTTTTTCCTTGATATTTGCAAGAAATCAGGCTCCCCCCCATGAGCTCCTGTTAATTATTTGCACCCTCCTCGCATGACCATTCACCATACATCTTTTAGCATGTCGGTTACAATGTCATGCTTCCAGTCATGTTCTGGCTATGCACAAAGTCTGTCTTTGTGTGTACAACTTGTATTCACTATGTAAGAATATGTAGCATTCACACATGAAGTTGTATGCAATATCACACAAGTTTCATTTTGGTCATTCAATGATCTATCACACGTATCACGCTTGTCATCTGCACCCGTTGGGTAGTCACAATGAGCATGTTGTCTTGTTGGTTCGAGGTGTCTTGTCGTCGAGTCATGTTGAGTGTGTGTTCGCAAGATCATGTATGCACAAGTTCACTTGCTCACACACTTAGTCATTTTATTGAAACTCTGTTGACCATACCACCCTCCAACAACCAAAACTCCATTGATCTGCATTGCATAGTTTTAGCTCTCAGTGATCATGTATTGCTGCCTAGAATTGTGCAGAGCCTGAGGCTGCCTCCCAGACAGTCTACAATACACAATCTTGGAATCAACCTGACTGGTTGTAACCCAGAACAATGAAAAATTTTCTTAGCAAGCCATCTCAATCTACACTACTCGCAAGAAAATCTATCAAGCTCTAGATGGTCAACCACAGAGTTTGACTGGGCAATCACCCCGAGCTTCACTCCTCCAAAATATTGCGCAGAAGCTGCCAATGTGCCTACCTCTGTTAGCTAAAGAAATTTCACATAGATGAACGAAAGGCACCCACTTCCTATCACGGCATTGTCCTTAAAATTTTCACAGTTCTGTTAACAATTCACCCTATCAGTCAGCCTACTTCTCCTCTTGAAACTGTGCATTTTTCATGGGTTGTCTCCTAGCTTCTCGAAACCCCACTCAACCCAAAAACTATGCATGGATGTACTACATGCCAACCTCCCAGTTCTTCACAGTTTTGGCCAGCAAGCTCCTGCAGCCTGCTGCCAGCCTCCTTAGAGAATCTGCATAGTTTTCACTACACTGTCCTCCCTACTCCTTACACTGCCTCCCTGGGAAAATTGCACAGATCTTCCCTTCAATTGAGCCAGATCCCGCAGATAATCATTGCTGATCCAAACTGCCCATCACAGCCTCCCAGTGACCGCTACGTAATTTTCCTTGACATTGCCCAAAGCCCACATCCCAGCCTAAAATGTGCTCTGCGCAGTTTTAGAGCTTTTTTCTCTCTCCCAATCACCTATAACTAAAAATGAAAGATAATTCATTAGAGTAGACTAGGATATTTCTGGATTTGATGTCATCTAGCCATGAGTGATTACAGATATAGTTACATGGATGATACATGGCATGATGACGAACGGGATGACCAAGGAGCACATGCTAGGAGACTTGTTCATGAAAAAATGAACACATGGAGCATGGCAAGTACAAGCAAAGGAGAGACATACATTTGCAACATCAAGTGAATAGCAATACCATCAAAGGCTCCACAAACCTTGCCATGCGGAGGTGAAGCTATGATACACAAGGAGAAGATTCATCACTTAGTAGCACTGCAACTTGACATGGACACCATTAGCAACATGAACATACCAGCTCTGTCGTGTCAAGTCATGTCATGGGTCATATCAGCCACATCACTACTATGGGCCATATCGTTGTAATGATTATAATGTAACATGGAAGTCCAAGAGATCCACATGTAAAGTTGAAGAGTCATGTAAGTCAAATAGTCATGAGGGAATTTGAATAGTCATAAGGGTCAGTTTTACCCTTAGCTATATATACCCCTCATTTGTCCATGCAAAATAATTTTCACCTTGGCTCCTCCCACATAGCCTTGAGAGTTTGTAGTCTTTCCTTTGAGGATCAACCAATGGCTCTAACACCCCACTATCGAGGTTAGTGATGTAATGGTGTACCGATGTGTCTTGGAAATTTCGCTTAATTCAGAAGCCTGATAACAGGCCAACATGTGTTTCACACATGTATTGTATTCGTTTGTAAGACTATTCTTTGGGCGCTTGTAATGCATGTTGTTTTAACCTGTATTAAGATAGTTGAACTATTTCGGTTGTTCTAATACATATGCTTTTGAAAATGTGTTTTATAAGTTGTTAACGATGTCTCGCCTATGTGGAATATTCCGCTGCACACTCAACATAACCATTCTCATAAATGTGTTATAACGATCGTCACACTCGTGTGGACTATTCCGCTAGGTGTTGTATGTGTTATCCATTTATTATGTGTTTGCGAGTGTCGCATCCATGTGGACTACTCCGCTAGAATTTGTGCATTTCCTACTATGTTATATGTCTCTAACAGATTTGGGACTATTCCATTTTGACTTGAGACTCACTCCCACCCTCTCCCTCTGCAGTGAAAGAACCTTGACAGAAGGAACACCAAGCACTCACTAGGCACGTGAACCTCATTGTTCGAAGACAAAGTGAACAACTCTCATTTGCTGACAAGAAAGAGCTAAGGCAAACATTTAAGATAATGGAAACTGGGCCATCATAGCAAATGGGAATCCTACACCAAATGGTGTGAGGTCTAGTTGGGACTTCATACTGGTGAGATTCCTTGAATGTTGGTGATTCCAACACCGCCAACAAAGCGTTTGACTATAGGGATCAAAATTGAATTATCTTGTCATATATAAACAAAAATATGTGGTTTACAAGGAAATGAAGGATTTTAGGCCTTATCTCTTGAAAAGTCATGTTATAATATTTTTAACTCATCCAATAGTTAGATCACTCTTTCTAGAACAAGAGTTGGGTGAGAGGAGGGCAAACTAGATGACAAGTTTGCAAGAATATGATCTAGAATTCAAACTAGTTCATACAATTAAAGGCCATAGTCTCTGTCAACTTGTAGCAGAAGCAATTAATTTTCCAAAATATGATTCTTCTAAATGGTAACAAGAAATTGAAATGTAAAATATCGATCAAGTTACCCCTATAAACACAACCACGTCTTGGTACACTGATATGCAACAATATCTAGAGAAAGGCACCTTGCCCTCACATTTATGGAAAAAATAGAAGAGGGAAATTCATCTCAAAGCTTTATCCTATCAACTTGTTCATGGTGTGATTTTTCAAAAGCACCACAATGGTTCCTTACTCAAATGCTTAGTCTTTGGATTCAGAAAGGGTGTTAAAATATGTTCATGATGGGCCAATAGGTGGACATTATACTGGTGGTAATAGAACTCACAAAGTGATGTATGATGGATATTATTGACCCACACTATTTAGATATGTGCATGCCTACACCCATAAGTGTCTTGTATGTCAAATATTTGTTAATCATCATAAGAATTTAGCCAACCCATTGCAACCCATTGTCGTTGAAAAACCATTTCAACAATGGGGTTAGAAATTATTGGATAGATCTTTCCGCACTCATCAAAGAAACACTGATATATATATATAATATATTATATATAATATATTATATTAACTTCCATAAATTACTTTACTCAGGGGGTTGAAGAAGTTCCATTAAGACAAGTGAACAAGCAGGAAGTCATTCACTTCATCAGACAAAATATCATTACCAGGTTTGGCGTTCCTATGTCACTTATGTTTGATAATGAAACTTACTATTGTTGCTAAAACTTTATGACTTTTCATTGGGAAATGTTATTGTTTTAAAGTCCTCATCTAACTATTACTGTTAGGGAAATAAATTAGTTGAATCTACAAATAATAATTTAATTTGCATTATAAATAAAATTGTTTACTCTGAGTAAAGGAATTGGCATAATGCATTGGTTAATGCATTGTGGGATGACAGTGTTATGCCAAAGCCCTCTTTGAAGACATAAACTTACTTCCTCATGTATGGAAAATAAAATATCATTCCTATGAACTTGTACCTCGCGACCTCACAACTTTCCCAAGAGTCCTCAGGTAAACCATGCCTTGTTGTTCAAAGCAAGATAAACACCCTTCTTAAATTAGAGGAAGAAAGGTGTAAGACAAAATAAAAACTTGTTATGCACCAAAGTTGTATCAAACACTGGTTTGAAAAGAAGTATGTGGGGAACAAGGAGTTCAATGTGGGAGACCTAGTATTGAAATGAGACAAGGCCCATGAAGAGAAAGGTAAATGTAGCAAATTTAAATCTCTGTGGATTGGGCCCTATACCTTTCATGAAAAGCTTGGCTGTCATACTTATCATCTTCAATCCTTAGATGGGAGGATTGACCCTCTTCCTATTAATTGCCAAGATTTGAAATGTTACTTTCAGTAGCAGCCTTGGGATGCATTTCTAACTGTGTACATATTTCTTTCCTTATCTATATTTTGTTGTTTTTTGGTTCATTTTATGGTTTGTATTTGCTTGCTTTGCTTTCTTCTAGTTGATGTAAATAAATAAGACCTTGTGTGCAAGTGTCTTGTTTGGTTTCGATAAATGTGGAAATTTTTTTAAATGGCATTGTGACATTCAACAACGCTTGATTATTTTTTGGTCCCTCTTTTTCACTTGGGTCTAATATCTTTAAGGTCAATGATGTCTAAATGAAAAATACAATTCATTTTGAATGGAAAGATTTAAGTAGAACCATGAAGCCTGTATCTAGTTTAGGATCTTCATTCCTCGACTCAGTATCATAATTAATTAATGTTGTTTTCACCTTTCAATCCAATTTATTAGAGAAGGGAAAGGAGAAAACTAAAAGCAAGCGCATCAATTTCAGAGGTGTATACAAGAGTTTTTGCAAAAGGAACAACCTCTATTTCTTATAAATAAGTTAGGATCCCTCTCCCACACTAAAGATATAAAAACCAATAAAATGTGAATAATCATATTGAAAATAAAGTAAGGGATAAAATAAGAGAAAGGCTTCTCGTGCATATAGGTGAAGCAAGCAACTTCATCGAGGTACCGAATAGGATCAATTGTACCGAAGCAATGCTTGTATTTCCTAAAAGTGACTCCTCTACAATATTGAAAAAGCCTACTATTAGTGGAGCGACACTAGAGATGGAACTAAAACTCTGATCATCCTAAACTCGTAGATATATAATATCTTTTTCCCTAATATAAATAATTAAGGTATGGAAAACCTTGTATATGTGTTTGAACAGAGAAAGGGAATAGGAGAGACTGCACTTATAACTGGGATAAGTGGTAAGATGAGGTGATCCACAAAGTGAATCAATACTTCCTGAAATGATAGACTCTGTGCACAACACTAGACCAGAATAGAGAAGCTAGGGTTCTTCTAGTGAATTGCCAAGTGTTTTCATTGCTACAACACCCTCCAAATTTTTTCTACATTCAAATTTTGGAGCCTTCCATTGATCATGTGAACTGCCATTTCAAGTTTTTAGAATGATCTTATACTTGTTCTCCAAGTTTTCAATTTCCTTTCTAAAGAAATCTAGAGTGTTTCCTTTTGTTAGGGGGACTCTCATCCTTTGTGAAAGGAAGTTCTCGCACACCTTCAAGAGGCATCTCTAGCACATTCTCTTACATTAGTGGAACCTATATATCATAGGGACATGCGTTGGACACATTCCCATTAGAGAAATTTTGAGGTCTAAAATGGGCCTCCTAAGGAATATTATAAAATAATAGTGGAAATAATAGGATTAGATTACATCATCAAATTTTAGAGGGAAAAAGAAAAAAAAAAAAAAAAAAACTATTTTTTCAACTAGTATTTTCAACTTATCTCCCTACAATTTTACTCAATTTTCAAGCAGGAGAAGTCATTGGACGTAGAATTTCATTCCTCATCCAAGGAGTACCCATGTTACATGCTTTCAATGGACCTTGCTAGATGAAAAATGAGAAATACATGAAAATTGTGATTGCAATTATGTTTTTCATGTATTTCTCAATTTTCGTGTAGTAGGGTCCATCAAAAGTATGCAACATGGGTGCTCCTTGGATGAGCAATTAAAGTTTGCATCCAACAACTGCTCCCACTCAAAACTTGAGTAAAACCTTAGGGAGATAAGTTGAAAATACGATTTGAAAAAATAGATTTTTCTTTTTCTTTTTTAAATACGAGTTGGAAAAATAGTTTTAGTGTTTTTTTTTTTTTTTAAATACAAGTTGAAAAAATAGGGTTTTTTGTTTTTTTTTTTTGAAATCCAAAAGTGGTGAATAATCCCCCATGGTTGGCATAATCATCTTGAATCCTATTGGTTCTTATAATGTTGATTTTGGTTGTACATTTTTGTTTTGAGGATCATTTTTAGACCTCAAATTTTCTCTAATGCCAGGGCATTGCACACTTTCTCTTTGTAGTTGACACTTGTGTCGTAAAGGGTTGCATCTTAAGTGTCACACTTGGCAATAAATGTTGCTTTGTTGTCGTTTCCATGAATACATGTTGACTTTGGTTAATGTATATATTCTTGTAATGTGGTTTATCGTATATGGGTGTGTGATCATGTTCAAGACTTGTCATATGCCTTTATTCTTACTTATTAATTTTTCTTAGAGTGCATGATGGGCCTCCAAAATTGGTAAACTATAGGGCCCATGAATCCACTATAAGGAACATAAAACAATGTTTGACCCCACATTCTCCACTTAAAGGTATATTTTCCTAGCTTAATGAGTTCCTAGAGGATTCATTTTGGTGTTCATGCTTTATGTGCCTTAATATGTATATTGTGTAGGATTTGTTGGACACCTAATCCTCTATGGGTTGGTGTGGAATGTGAACAATCACCAGAGTCCTACAGACCTTGGAATATGGAATCCAACAGTCACACCATGTATTATAAATATATATCATGTCAATAATATATGAAATCTAATGCTTATCATTTACATTATTTGATTGCATTCCATGTGATTTTAACATGGTATTAGAGCATCAAGTTTGTAGATTCCCAATTTAGCTTGAACTGCTCCTTAAATGAGCATTGGTCTAAGCTTCTTGTGCTCTTGCTATCTTAGGAGGTGCCTTACAGTCTCTTCAATTCTCGACCTACCACTCTGCATTTTACCAAATATGCATTTGGTTGCTTGGATGTAGTCATGAAATTAGTTATAAATCCATGGCATATCACTCCACTGGTCCACATTGGTTTGCACGTTGTTGCGTTAAAATGATACCAAGAGCCATTGTGACTATGTTGTGGCTGTAATTACATCTCTTGCGTGATGGTATGTTATGTTATGTATGGTATTATTCTGACTGATATTACTCTTGGAGGAGAAGTTATTAATAGTGGGATATGTTATATATGTTGAATATGCAATGTGCCATATGTTAACATTTCCTCCAACTATGTTGTGGTATCCCCTCTATGGTTATGATGTCCTTATATAACACACATATATCGCCTCCTTCCCATACCAATATGTTGCAAGAACGCATCCCACTCTGATATATAACACTTCTACGAATCCACTCTCGACTACGTTGAATGTCATATGATTATGGTTTCTAGTTGAAACCTTGAATGGTTGCCTCCTGTATTGTGGAGACCGACTGTAAATGTTTTTCAATGGTCGTTTGAGGTGGCCTAACTCCTCATACCCACCCAACACGCTGAATTGTATTCTGTTGAATTACATATTACATTCATACAACCATACAACTTCATACTCACTTCATTGCATTGAAAGCCATAGCGCTGGTTAATACCACATTTAACTTGAGTCTCATTGCCTCTCCTCTCTAGTGACATACGTTACATACCACCGTGCTTCCAAACAACTCCCCACTATTGTTTCTCTCTGTTGTGGCATCGCCTCCTCCAGTGGTCGTATCATAATTCTGGTTAAACACCTCTCATATCAACGCTATATCACTCTGATATCTACATTCATGCATACTCACATATCTATGTACGATCACTATTGAGTTTCCCTCTCCCATAGAGAATTGATATCAATTCATTCCACAATGAAAGACTAGAGGATATCATGATTTAGGCCACATTTATGTTTATAGTGGATTGCATCAATGGTGGCAACGAGATTTTATTCAAGCTACCAATGGACTCAGAGCACAGGCCACGCGATTCAAGCTACTATCTTGTGAGAATCCCCATATGAGAATATTTCATACATCACATGTTTCATGTCCATAGTTGCAGCAACGCTACATCTTCCAAAGGTATCGATCATCAAAGACAATCTTGATTTGACCACGCCCAACGTTGTGTCTTATAATGCTTGCCTGAAGATTTGTAGGTTGAAGGGAATACAAAACAATTTGGCATTGTATTTAATGCTGAGATGGTGAATGAAGCAATGCGTTCAATGGAGTTTATTCACCTTTGCTGGATGCTGAAATTTAGTTACAACATCATTTAAGTAAGGCCAAGATTGGTTTGCATCTGACTAAATAGTTATCCATGCCTTGTATTTTTATTTCTAGTGGATCAATGGACTCCAGGTCTCGGAGGAACTATCTGATCCGATCAAGCACCTACAGAGGAAATGAAAACATAGGGAAGTAGAAATTGAGGGATTTGTAAGCAAATAAGTGGTATCTCGTATGATATTTTAATGCCCCTACTATAAGTTCAATTTAACAACAAAGTTTTGATCAGGTGATATATTTTAGGCATTATTTTGTGCTATATAGCTGAAAGCTCTTTATTGGTGTTATTTTCTATTTAAGACCAAGGCCTTTTACTAACACTTATTAAGAAATTTCATAGCCCTTTTTGTACCTTGAGTCTTCTCTTATTTTTTAATGTGTTGAGAGTACAAGTGGGTATTTTTCCCTCATCATTTTATCATTTTTTGAGTTTGACAATGATCAGAATCAATGATTTTTTAGAGATATTAAACACACTAATGGTGTCTACTATTCATAACACATTCCAATAAGAAAATACACTCTCGCTGACATGCGAAAATGTCTACAACACATATAGGAAAAATTTTAATTTTTGCAATTGGAGTCTTAACTTCAACAAGATGAGTTACACCATAAAAGATGTATTTTTGAACTTGTTTATGTTCAAAATATTGATACAAACTCCAATCAACAAAAAATCAATAATTTTACAGTTGATTCAAATCCAGTGTCTAGTGAAGTAGAAAAGTTACATGCAGATGCAGAAGTTCAGTCTGTACTTCCCAAGCCCATCATCAGACCTTGGGAAGAGCTTGTCCATAATAAGCATAGAACTAGTCTTGGATATGAAAAGGATGTGTCCTTTCATATTCCAGACTATTCCAAGCCGATTCAATTTCAATGTGCTAGATTCCTTCATGAAAGTTCACCTTCACCTATTCCAGATTCTTCTCCTCCACATTCGTAGTCAAAAGTTGTTAAATGGAAACATTGTGACCGAGCTGACCATGTGAAAGATCACTGTTTTGATATTCATCCATGTAAGCACTGTCATAAAACCAGACATTCTTCAAACGGATGCTTCAAAAACAAGCCTCTTGCAAGAACAAAGATTCATATTGGATGGATTGCTTCTTGGCAATGGGCTTCAACAACCAAGAAGATATTTCGCTCATACAACATGATTTGTTCTTGAATATTGAAAAGTATTACAATTGAGATCTCTTCATCTTCTCACCTTGTATCTGATATGGGGGAAGTGATGGTCATCTACAAGCTTCAAAGCCACATCAAGCGAGCCAGAGCCACAACCTACCATACCATATTCAAAGTTGTATCCAGAGACCAAGATGCCCCTGAGCATGCCTTTAGTTGGTGATGCCTCTTCAAAGAGTTGGGGACACTTCCTCTATCATAAGACTTTAACTTCTTGCTAGTTTTGGAAGAGTTCCACGAATTGCATTAAGCATTCCAGAGTTCGTTGTCATCCTTAAACCATCACAGGTTGAGACCTCCCTTTTCAGGTTGAGGTTCTCCCTTTTTTATGCGGGGTTAGACCCACCTTTCCAAGTTTAAGGTCTCCCTCTTCAAAACATTATGAGCACTTCCTTTAGCAGAAGACCTCAGCTTCATTCTAGATTTGGAAGAGTTCCGAGAACTGCACTAAGCATTCATGTGTTGGTGGTCATCCTTAAACCACCAAATTATACCAACATTTCAGAGAGCACATTTAGCCTAGTGCTACCATGCATTTGTGCACATTTTGTATTATAGATCTCTTCTTGGACTCATACATACCCCTTCATATTAAGGGGGGGGGGGAATGTTGGACACCTAATCCTCTATGGGTTGGTGTGGAATGTGAACAACCACCGGAGTCCAAGAGACCTTGGAATATGGAATCGAATGGTCACACCACGTAATATAAATATATAACATGTCAATAGTATATGAATCTAATGCTTATCATTTACATTAGTTGTTGCATTCCACGTGAGTTTAACAGTAAAGATATTGAGAATATTCTAAAAACACCAATGTTGGAGAGATTCTAGGGACTTGCTCCTTGTTGCAAGAAGACTCAAGATCTACTGGCTCAAGGCTCAAGGCATTTAATGCCTCCTCATGTTGTTGTGAGTTAGATATGGGGAAAGATCCATTATTTTGAGTATTTTTTGGGAAAGTGAAACCATCCTCTCAAGGAGGTTTCTCCCCCAACTAATGTATTAATAAGAGATTTAATTTGGCCCTTGGGGCAATAGAAAAAAATTCATTAGAAAGAGCTTAGGCTTTGGATATTTCTAAGGAAGTTTGCAGCATTATATTTCTTGATGTAAGACATATTTTAAGTTAATGGAAGTGATTCCTCATTTCAGTTTTTATCTTGGTTCCTCTTCAAGGAGTTTAACCATCCTTAGGTTAGGCCCACCCCAGGATCTCCAAAGCCCTCTTGCATTATATTTTTGTTATTTTCATGCTTTGAATTTGCTTTGTTTTCATCATTTCTAGAAATCATAGTTTGATAGTTTTTGCTTTGTAAAGTGGGTATTTTTATGAGATAACATTATTTGCAATTCATTTACACATTTTGTCAGCATCTTAAGTCAATTATATTTATTATCATTGCATCTTAAATTTTCTTTGCATTTCATTTCATTTGTTGTTACAATTTATGCAATTTCCTATTTTACTGTGTAGCCAAGATTATGACTACAGAGAGAAACAAAGCTTGGTTTCATATTGATGAAGCATTGAATTAGTTGTTCCCTACTTTTACTAGCTGCATAATACCATTTCCCATCACTCTTACCCCCTTTTCTCGTATTATATTTTCATTTCAATGGGTTTTCTGGCTTGTTGGTTTTCATTGTAATAAAATAGGGAATCCTATAGTAGCAAGAAAACAACCCATTTTCTTCATCTAGTTCAAAAATAAACTATTGAATTAGTTTCCTTATCATATTAGAACATGCCTTGGATGTTGAGGATAGAACTTGGAAGAGTAGATAGCTCATGAAGTTTCCTTTATATGTATTTTCATGCCTTTACTGTATGATTTTGATCTGATAATGAGATCTAAGACAATTATTAAGGTATTACAGACTCATGTGCATGGATATGCCTATGTTAATTTGTGCAATGGATCGATAAGGTTGTGAAATACATAGACAATGAAAAAGTAAAAGAAACATAATAGGCAACACACATAAACACAACAAGTTTAATAAGGAGTTCACCCAACACTCCTGGGCTCTGTCTATTGGTCCAACCTTTAGTGGTGACCTCTCTATTATGTCTCAAAATAGAGTTTTACAATAGTGAGCTCAATTTGAGCCTCACACAATAGATACAAAACAATAAGGCATTACTTGGATCCCCCAAGTCTCTTCTGAGTACACAAACTCTCCTCACTGACTCTCTGTCTTTGTTGCTCTATCTCAACACTGTCTGCCCTTGTCTTCAATCTTTTGTGGCTTTAAAGCCAATTTGTGCTATCTGCTTGTTTCTCCTTCTTGGGCTCTTTGTCTTCCCGACCTCTGTCCACTCAAATCCCCCTCTGAGCATTAGCAATCATTGCTAAACACTTTCAAGGATGGTAGCCACTTGTTCTGTAATGGAATGGGTCATCAGGCCTTTGAAATCCCAAAATTGGTCGTTTTCTGTTTACACAGAGAAACACTGCAAAACACGGGAAAACCCACCAAATCACTATTCATCGGATTTGAAATTCATAACTCCGCACTGTATTTCTATCGAGTCCACCTCTATAGCGCTTATCACATCTCCACCATTGATTTGGGAAATCCAGATCCAACGGATGTGGTTCCTTTCAGGCTTCTCTTTCATACGGAGACCACCCGATGAGGATATTTTTCTCTCTCCTTAGCCTGGACACGTGGCATCCACTGTATGGGATTGGGCGGAGCCCGACCCAAACTACTTACCACCTTTGGCCCGCCCGAAATCTCACTTATATCATGATTTCCCTTTGTATTTAAAAATGCATTAAAACATTTAAAACCCCATAAAAATGGCTTTATCAGACTTGAAATCATATATAACAACATTAATAAACCCTTTCGTGTCTGTAATATCACATAAGGCGTATTTCCTTTGTTATCCATTCATTTGGCGAAAATGCAAAATATAAAGGAAATTGACGTTTTCCAGACTTCAAAATATATAGAATATTGTTTATAATTTTATCGGGTCTGGCTATCGCGGCCCCACTTCGTTGTAATGTTTCAATGTGATGTTGTGATGCGATTGATCGCAATCGCATATCGCACATATCCCAGGCCGATTGTAATCGGTCCTCTATGTTTGCCGATTGAGATATCGCACGTTAACACGGGCCATCGATCTGTGTGCTTGATCAATGATCCTCGTTGACCCACATTGATCGCTATCACATATTCCATGTGGTCTCCGCCGATAGCCCCCGCTTGCCACCACTTATTGCAATTGGCCAATCGGATCTTGACCGTTGATCGGCCAAATCCGACGGCTCTGATGCAAAGTTGTTGTAAGCCTCTGATAAGCCTGTTTTCATTGTTTTCTCTATGTTTTTGCCTCTCGATAGTGTAATCCGAATTTTTAACAGGTTTTTCTTTTTCGATAGTTTTGAATGTTTGAAGACTTAGAGGGTTGTCTAGGATGCATTTGGATCAACTTTCTAAGTGTTGTTTTTAGCTTCTGCAACATAGATTTCAGGATTACTTTCCAAGTCTTTTATTTTCAAGAAACGTGTGGCTTTCATTTCCTTCCATCAACATAAGTGTGTGCCATTTCATTTTTACAAGTTATTTCTACAATTTCACTTTCCTTTAGCATAGTTAGCTTGGAAACTTGATTGAATTTTTGTTCATCTAACCTATAATACATCTCTCACTCGCATAAGGATTAGAAAAGGAAAAGATAGTGCCTGATGCACATATAATGCTAACCCCTCTTAAGTTTGTATGACCCCAAATTGATAACTAAAGTTGAGAATATTTGGAATCAAAACATTATTTTTGCAACACTGAGGGCCATCAATGCATAATAGGATTCATATAGATATTAATGGCACTAGCGTTATCACACATAATTGGCACAAGTTGATCACAAGTTACCTAGATATCCTATATATTTTCCTTCATCCATAGAACCTAAATACAACATGATGCTACTGCAATACTTTTCTTTAGGTGTGGATATGGAAATGAAAGTTTGTTTCTTGCTGAACTAAGATACTAATTGATTGCCTAGGAAGAAGTATCTTCCACTAGTGCTTTTCTTGTCACCAACACTACCAATCCAATCTACATGTATATAAGCTTTGAGAGTGAAGTCTATGCCTCTTAAATACCACAATATAAAATATATGTTCCCCTGTAAGTACCTAAATATATTCTTCACGACACGCACATGTGTTTGCTTTAGATTTAGCTAAAATCTACCCACTAATCTGACTTTGTGCATAGTGTTTGATCTTGAGGTTGTTAGATAAAGTAAAATTCAAATCATAAATATGTATATTGTATGATCTACCTCCGAGGATTCATCTTTTTTGTTGAGTTTACATCTTGTTACCCTGGGTGTGCTGATAGGTGCACAACTCTCCATGCCAAATTTCCTCAATATCTCTTTAAGATATTTAGTTAGAGAAATAAAAATACATTTTTTTATAATTGATGAACCTGCAATCCAAGGAAAAATGAAAATTCTCCCAACGTAGACATTTGAAATTCTTTTTTCATATCAGCTAGAAAACTATAACTCATTAAATCAACATCACTATGAAAAATTATGTCATCAACATAAACAACAATAATCAACAAATTATCATTATAAAATTTGATATAAATATTACTATCTATTGTTCCCTTTTTAAATCCTTGTTGTTGTAGATACTTGTCAAGTCTGTAATGCCATGCTTTGCTGGCTTGTTATAATCTATATATGGTTTTCTTCAATTTGAAAATATGGTTTTCATTATCGGACAATTGGAAACCCTTTGGTTGTTCCACATATACTTCTTCTTATAATTATCCATTTACAAAGGATAACTTGAGATTCATTTGATATATTTTAAACCTTCTATGACATGCAAAGAGAAAACAATTTGATTACTACAAGTCTAGAAATTGGAGAAATTGTTTCTCCAAATTCTACACCTTCTACTTGTGCATACCCTTTGCACGCTAATCTGGCTTCATTCCAGACAACTTGACCATCCTCATTCAATATATTCTTAAAAACCAATTTGGTGCCAATAAAATTCTTAGCTTTTGGTCTTGGAACTAACTCTCATGTTTGATTTTTCTTAATATAATCTAGTTCTTCCTCCATGGAATTCACCTAATGTTGATATTGACTAGCTTGAGAAAACCACTAGGTTTTATTATGGAAAAGAGTGAAAAAATTGCATGAATAGATATGACAATGAATTTACCTCCTTCTTGAACCCTCCTTCTTTATTACCAAGACTATGAATTTCAAGATGATGTTTTTGAACATACATTGATGGAATATTTGGATGTGGTGAATCATCTCCCTCTTCTTCTTCCTCTTGGGGCTCATAGTTGATTCGATGTGTCATAACTTTTTTCTTCCTTTATGTAGAGGTGCCTTATAAATTCTCACATCAATGCTTTCAACTATGTTGTGATGTATTTTGTTGTAGCATTTGTAGCCTTTGCTTCTTGAGGATTAACCAAGAAATATTCCTTCATCTTCTTTGGAATAAAAAATTCCTAAGTTGTACTAATTTCTTTTGATGTAGCATTTTCTTCCAAAGACATTGAAGTGTTTTACTGAATCTGGTCCACCATACCCTAGTTCATAGGGGTCTTGTTGTTGTTTACTCTTCTATGAGCTTTGTTAAGGATGTTGAATTCTATTTGAACTACTTCTTCGTAAAAAATATTTAGTACTTTTGACTAATCAATCATTTATTTTTCCATTTATTGAATCTATTTAGTCTCTCAACCACGCCATTATGTTGAGGAGTTTTTTTCTATATAATATTGTCTCTTAATCCCATGTCTCTCACAAAAAACATTGAATTCATCAGTTATGAATGTTGAATGGTGTTGTCATTGATGCCAATGTTGGTTCTTGAATGCTCTTAATATTTGTCTGGATTGCATTGATTAAAGCTCCAATGGTCGAGAATCCCTTATAAGACCTAGAAGCCCCACACTTATTGAAGATTTTGAGGATGAGTTTAAATATATTTTCTCACAAGAACAACCTCATTTGATAGTCCTCATCATGTTTATTATGATGGTACGTGGCACATGACGAGGACCCTCATAGTGTGAGAGCTATGCTTGTTCAAAGAAGAAGCCCATATTGTGGTCAAAATCCCCAAACAAATAGATGATGTGTCAATCTATCGTTGGCAAAGGTCATGAATGATCCTCATTAAAAATATTAAATCAAGTGTTTTTATGGAAAAATGTTCTTGTGGAGGGTTTTAAAATTTAAGTTAAAAATTAAAATTCCAGTGGGCCTAATTCAAGGAAATTTTTCTTTGGCACCAAATTTTGGCTCCAAAATATTTTGAAATTTCAAATTTCAAATAGATTTTTATTGCATATTCCTTCCAGTTTTAATCAAGCTGGCCCATTATCCATGTCTCTACATCACTATATATAAAGGATTCAAATCCTTCTCAAGGACATGAAAATTTACTTCAAATATGTCTATCGATCCACGACTTGGGTAAGCATAAGCATTTGGAGTAGTAAGCCAAGGCTTCAAATATTTTTCTTGGTTTCTTAATGTTTTATAATTTTGGGTTGTTCATTGGGATTGCACCTTATGAGAACTTCTCTACCTCTTGTTCCATGATTTCCTGTGCCACATTCTAAATAATCATTGGATCAAGTTCTTAGCTGATATTCAACGTCTCGACAACTTGTTTAAGCTTGAAAATAGAGATCTGAAACCTATGCTTTCTGAGGCTTAATTCAAGGTTACTCTGAGTATTTGACAACATTTATTTTTGGGAATTTATATTTCTAGTCTAGAGGTTCATCTATGTTGCTTTCTAGAGAAAACAAAAGGAAATTTTTTGGGCCCTACCCTTCACTGTGCAATTCATATTGCCTATATTCTTCAAGTTTCTTTTTCAAAGCTCAAGGTGTAGTGTTTTGAGTTATGCGATGAATCACTAAAGCATAGTATAGTCTACATATGTGAAGCGATGGTGTTCAAGCTATTGAAGCTACAAACAAAGAGATCATGTGCACAAACAATTTCATGTGGATATGGTGTGATATTTGATACGATTGTTGAAAATGCAACAAGAAAGTCTCTATTTGACTTTGCCTTGGTCAAATTGAGAAAATTTGAATTTCAACTTCAATAGACAACTTGGGGGCAATTAACTTGTGTGACATGGCTCTTGTCACTCAGTTAGCTCAGTAAATTTGAGTTAGAGGAGTTAGAGTTTAGTTGAGCATGTGTGATTTCTAATTTGTAGCAATCAAGATTAATTGTTTTCAAGTTGTTTTTAGTTAAACTAGTTCTAACTATTAGAGGAACTAGTGGAAGGTCAATTGTGCTATGGGACTTCATCCTAACTTAGTGATCATCCAATTAATTGACCCATCAACCCAAAATAGCTAGTGCATGTAGAGAACTCGAGTTACCCAGCTGTGGTGGAGATTTCAAGGCAGTGTAAAATCAATTGTAGACTAGTATTAAATGTACAAGTGTTGTGTAGAAATTTCACCTGTAGATCAAACTAATATATGTAATGTACTAAAGCATAATACTTGATCTAGTTCTACAAAAAATTAAGTGGAAGCATAATCAAATTCATGAGCAACATCAAGCATAAACACATATAACTGATCAAGAGAAATAATCACACATAACACAAGATATATCACTAGAGAAAGCAGCAGCATAAAACCCCAACTTTGTATTATCAATCAAGTGAAAATCCTCTTCTGTTTACAAAAAGAATCGGCTCAAGAGCTATCATGTACTCTCTGCAATCAAAAGATGAAGATTATAGACTACCTAAGCCTCAATATATAGGCCACAAGTCCTCCAATCCCCTATTTCCTTGAGCAATTTTGGTTGGGGTCAAATTACAAAACATATGTGAATTAGCCCCAAATCATACCTACTGTCAACCTCAGGTCCAACTACGTAATCCTTGAGGACACTAGTTCCTCCTGCATGCAAGGAATACTTACTAGAAATATCCAAGCATCTGATAGTACATTGTCCCTCATCTAATGTCAACTGGGCCTCTGTCTGAACTGCCATGCATCAATTATCCATGAGTAAATACTTAGTTATTTGAAAATAATAGTTGTCACATGCATGCAAGCATTAACAAACTATATCTCATTATTTTAACAACTTGTTAAAATAATCTAACTAGACTTGACTAAGTTAAACTAAGTCAATTGATTCTCTCTTTATAGAACTCATAGTTAATTCCTCAATCAGTGGAGAGAATCCAGGATAAATTCCTCAATCAGTGGGACAACTAATTGCATGTTCTCACAAAGACTTCAAGTTTAATTTTCCATAACTAATTAACTCATGGAGATTAATTAATTAATATTTTAAACTACTGTTAAGACCAAATTTGTTTTTACTTCCTATAGTTAGACTAGGGACTGCTAAAAATAGGAAGGGACCTAGAAATTCTATTTTTAAAAGATTCTATTTTTAGCAGTTTCACCTCTCACCCAAGGTGGCCAAAATGCTTATTGGACAAACTACTATTTTTAGAAGTTCTATTTTTTGCTGTTCTATTTTTAGCACTTTCTAAATTTAGCATTTCTTGTTGCACACTTTTCAACACTATAGAAATTTCACCTGTAGATCAAATTGATATATGCAATGTAATAAAGCATAATACTTGATCTAGTTCTACAAAACATTAAGCGGAAGCATAATCGATTTCATGAGCAACATCAAGCATAAACACATATAACTGATCAAGAGAAATAATCACACATAACACAAGATATATCACTGGAGAAAGCACCAACATAAAACCCCAACTTTGTATTATCAATCAAGTGGAAATCCTCTTCTGTTTACAAAAAGAATCAACTCAAGTGTTATCATGTACTCTCTGCAATCAAAAGATGAAGATCATAGACTACCTAAGCCTCAATAAATAGGCCACAAGTCCTCCAATCCCCAATTTCCTTGCGCAATTTTGGTTGGGGTCCAATTACAAAACATATGTGAATTGGCCCCAAATCATACATGTTGTCAACCTCAGGTCCAACTACGCAATCCTTGAGGACACTAGTTCCTCTTGCATGCAAGGAATACTAACTAAAAATATCCAAGCATCTGATAGTACACTGTCCCTCATCTAATCTCAACTGGGTCTCTGTCTGAACTGCCATGCATCAATTATCCATGAGAAAATACTCAGTTATCTGAAAATAATAGTTGTCACATGCATGCAAGCATTAACAAACTATATCTCATTATTTTAACAACTTGTTAAAATAATCTAACTAGACTTGACTAAGTTAAACTAAGTCAACCGATTCTCTCATTATAGAACTCATACTTAATTCCTCAATTAGTGGAGAGAATCAAGGGTAAATTCCTCAATCAGTGGGACAACTAATTGCATGTTATCACAGACTTCAAGTTTAATTTTCCATAACTAATTAACTCATGGATATTAATTAATTAATATTTTAAACTGTTGTTAAGACCAAATTCGTTTTTACTTCCTATAGTTAGACTAGGGACTACTAAAAATAGGAAGGGACCCAAAAAAGCTATTTTTAGAAGATTATATTTTTAGTAGTTTCACCTCTCACCCAAGGTGGCCAAAATGCTTGTTGGCCAAACTGTTATTTTTATAACTGCTATTTTTAGCAGTTCTATTTTTAGCACTTTCTAAATTTATCATTTCTTGTTGCACACTTTTTAACAGCATGCATTTAGATGATCAACCTTGGGAATTCCATAATCATTTTGGAAATAACAGGGGCCTAATTTCCTTAGGAATTGGGCAAGGAAATAGGGGCTCAAAAAGAGTCAGAGATTGACTAATTTTGGATCAAAGCTTCTTAATGACTAGAGATATAGGCTATTCACTTGCAGGTTGAGCTTAGATTGAGCTAGCAATTGTAATACATCTCTATTCATTATATTAATCTAAGAGGGAAATGTGGTTTTTAGTAGATTTATTTCCCCTGGAAAAATATTGTGTGCATGTGTGTCATTTCTCATTGCATGTTTGTGATTGATGCTCTAAATTGTGAATTGAATTTCATAGAGTAGTAGAGTAGGATTGTGTCTTATGATTTAGATTAAAATTTCATGAGAAATTACAATTATACACCATAATTTCTACATGCTATCATATAAAGATTAAAATTAGAACAAGTAATAATATTAAGCCTATATATTGGGTGTTGGATATCTGTTAGTGGTTTTCTAGTTTCCCTAAGTGTTGTGGACAAGTGAAAGACTTGTCATAACAAGTGGGTTGTAATTTGATACCCTACAGATTGACTTTTGGAGTAGCCAAGAGCAATCTAGTTTTTCTACCCTAGTTCATTGGTTTGGTGTTTAACAAATTAGAGATAAGAGGGCTCATTGCAGAAGCTATATATTAGTCAAGGAGTGACTATAAGTGGGTAGATCTTAAATCCCTATGAAGAGTGATAGTAGCAGTCGATATGTTTCAAAGATAGCAAAGATCTAGAAGGTTGAGAACTATTCACAAACATAGTTGTGAACAATTACTTTCATATGCAGTATGAAACAAGTTGAAGACCTCAAGTATAGTATGCATGAAAGGAACCATGGACTACTAGGAGGAAGATTGATGGAGCCCTAGTTTAGGGAAAATCCAGAAGACCCTATGTGCATAATTCTTAATGGAGCTAGAAGGTTGTTAGTGGGTAGATCAATGAGCCAATGTTTAGTGACACAATGAAGATTTGTAATCTTTGATATTGGTAGATTAAGGAGCACAAGTATTTCCCACAGGGAGATCGAGACTCAAAGGGAGTCTAGTTTTAGATAGAAAAACCCTATGGAAGATACTACTTCAGGATTTGGGGATATCAGACTCATTATTGTAGTAGTTACAGTACTAGTGTGGAAGCAACAGGGCAATAGAAGTAGTATGAGTAGATAATGTTTTTCCATGCATGCGTCTATACCTCCAGAAGTGAGGTGGAGCAATGTAGATCCTTTGTCCCAAGGTTGCCGAAATTTGGCAAGGGTCCATTGAGGTGTTCTCCTCATGGATCATTACTTTGGTACATGCGTCCACAAGATTCAATAGTAGGAGGATCAATGTCAATTACATACCAAGGGATGTAGAGCAATGTTGAAAACAGAGCAGGAGGGTCAGTAGTAGACTCAACAGCAACACAATTTTCCTAGAAGACAATTACCTATACAATTGATTCATTTTTTTTTATGCTTCTTAGTTGCACTTGTTGAGGTAGCAACAACTATATTGAGAGGCGTAGTTGTAGTAAATTCCATAAGTGCAGGATAGGGGTGGTTAATAATCCATTTCTTGCTGAGAGGGAGTGTTGAAAAATGCAGCAAGAAAGTCTCAATTTGACTTTACCTTGGTCAAATTGAGAAAATTCAAATTTCCACATCAACAGACAACTTGGAGGTAGTTAACTTGTGTGACATGTCTCTTTTCACTCAGTTAGCACAGTAAATTTGAGTCAGAGGAGTTAGATTTCAGTTGAGCATGTGTGATTTATAATTTGTAGCAATCAAGATCACTTATTTCAAGTTGTTTTCAGTTAAACTAGTTCTAACTGTTGGAGGAACTAGTGGAAGGTCAGTTTTTTAGTGGGACTTCAATATAACTCAATGACCATCTAGTTAACTAATAAATCATTCCAAAATAGCCAGTGCATTTATATCATTTATCATTGCATTTTTTTGATTGATGTTCTAAATTGTGACTTGAATTTCGCATAGCAGTAGAGTAGGATTGTGTCTTGTGATTTAGATTAAAATTTCATGAGTAGTTAAAATTCTACACCATAATTTCTACAACGGTATGATCTCTAATGTAGTACAATGTTATGGTTCAACCTTTGATACACTGGTGTGATGATGCGATTATTTTATAACAACGGGATGACAATCATGTGATGTAAGCAATATTCCAAATTTATGTGATGCGATCCTTGTCTAGAGAAAATGTGCTATGTGCTAAGAAATCCCTAAGTCAGACATTCTGTCAAACAACGGTGAATCACGGTGAAGCTTCTTTGAATGATGATATGGTCCATTTAATGATACAGTCTATGATGGGTGACAGTGGAGCAATGGATGCTTATGCAACATATTCAAATTGTTGTGTAGTATTAGTGCGATGGTGGTTTTTTTTCCCTAAACTATAATGAGTTCCATTGCAGGGCCAAATCTCATTAAGCAAGGCCTAGTGCATTTCAAGTCTTACAGGCATATCAATTCTTGAAAGAATGTAAGTGAACCTGGATAATTCGTGTTCTTCAGAGGAAGCACTAAGTAAGGTGTCTTTAAAGGTTTTGAAAAGGACCATTGTGACGCATATATTTTGATTATGGGTGGATGAAACAAAGTTGTTGAAGTCTATCAGAGTAATTTTGACTATGTTTGGATTGATTGATTTGAAAAATGGTTTTTGGAAAGCTGTAACAATTTGATTAGCTAACCAAAATAATTGAGCCACTTGTTTGTGGCCAAGACAAAGTTGATTCATTCATAACTGAATAAGCATTGTATTACAATATTGTTACATTGGATTATTAAGGAGAAAGAGCATTGAATGTTGGTTGAAGTCAAATGATCACATGTGCCAGGGTTCTATCATTAAAGTATAGAGTGTTGTTTATCAGTATTATATTATGCATTGTCCTTGACACATATAAAATGCTTGAATACATATAAATGCTAATGCTAAGAATCAGAGAATGAGAAAATTGATTTGTTTCTAGCAAAATTTTGTTACAGTATGATGCTAGGGTTTGAGTTGAGCTTTTATATTGTTCTGGATATGTTTTTGAGCAAGAGTTGTCTAGCTAGGGTTTGATAGAGTATCCATCTATCTTGTTTACTAACTACTGTCAAGCTAATACAACTTGAGCAGAGAAATAAAGTGTGTTAGTTCAGGGATTGTTAGATATATATTGGATCAGAGTTTGCAACCATTATTGATGTAATGAGATATTTTTAGGTTTTGACATTGATGATATTATTGGGAAATGCAAAAATGGTACTAACAACTAGGGTTTGACTGAGGTATATAAAGTTAGGGTTTCATATTGAGAAAAAGTATATTTTGTTGAAAAAATTTTGTATTACAGTTTATTGTTGTATTTGAGAATAGGTGGATTGAGTCTAAAAATTGTGAAACATGGTCTGCTGGTTGATCAGGGTGGAAGGGTGGTGCTAGGGAAAGTTGGAACCTGCATAGGGCATTGGAGCAACCCTCCAGTTGAAACTGGTAAACAGAGTGTTGGAGCATTCTTTAGGTTGGAGCCTGTAAACTAGGGCATTGGAGTGTCCTTCTAGTTGGAGATGGTAAACTAAAGGGTTGGAGCCTCCTTCAATTAGAGCTGGAAACCTTGATGTAAATGATTAAAGACAAATATTAAGAAGTGTTCGATGGTTTTTCTCCTGGAAGGTTTTCGTCCTAAAAGTATTGTGTCTATTGTCTCCGATATTGTGCATTGTTGAATGGTATTGTTGATTTATGTTTTATTCAATGCTAATTTTAACTAATACTCTATGAAGATTAAAATAATTAAGCAATTGAAGTGAAATGTTGATTCACCCCCTCTCAATATTTACAAAAATTAATTCTCCTCCTTTCTATGATCTTAAACACTTAATCTTCCAATCGATTTCATTCTCAACTTGTGCTTTGAAGTTATTGAATTTATCAAAGGATTTAGATTTCACTTTTAGTAAACCAACCCATGGTATTCTAGTATAAGTTTATTACCTCATGGAGATTGAGTTATTGTGGGTCCATAGAGATCCATGAATAATATTTAAATGTCTTTTTGTTGAATTCTCCTTTGCCTTGAACTAAACTCATGTTTGTTTTCCAAATTGACATGACTTGCAAATAATATTCTCTAGATTTGAGCTCTTGAGAATATCCCATATTGTATCTTTTTTTCCTAACTTGACAAGATTATCAAAGTTGAGATGACCTAGTATTTTACGCCATAACCAATTCTCATCAATTTTTCCCATATAGAAACTCTCTTTTCCTCCATCTAGTACATATATATTGCTTGAGGTTCTAATTGTGTTCATAATTATTTCACCTAAAGTTTCCTTCTTTACTTCACAACCATCTTAATGGAATATGACATCATATCATTTGTCACATATTTGGCTAAAAATTAAGATATTTTTTGGAGACCATCAGTATACAATACATTCAAATATTTGGTCTTTCCCTTATCCAAAACAATTTTCCCTTTCTTATCATCCTTATTCTTGCATTATTACCAAAAGTAACACTACATCCTCTATCTTCATTCAAAGATATCCTTTAATGTGCTTTGAACAACCACTATCAATGTTCCATTACTTGATTTTGAGCATATAGAGAAAATCCACACTTTTCTATATTCTTAGGCTTCTTTATTATGTAACCAGATCAAACTAATACAAAAGAAAAGAAGAAGAGATAGATCGATGCCTTGATAATAGGCCACGTTGAGGGGCAACCTCATTTTACATCACATAAATGAACAATTCTTGGATGATTCAAATGACAAGACCTCCTTGGCATATATAGGAGTCTAAAGGGTCAAAATATAATTAGGGCCTACATAAAAATAGTAATGTAAGGGCACAAATATAACAACAGTGGTCTGCTATGTGGCACAACAATAATAATCCATAGGCTACACTAATATTATATGGACCTAACATGCCCCTCTCCTTCACAATTTTTTTTCCTCAATGGTTGAGTAGTTTTAGATACTTCTCTATAAAATACTCATCCTCCCATGTGGAATCTTCAACAAGTAAGTTCTTCCACTTAATGAGATACTCTGAAATTGATTGATTTTAGAGCTTCCAAATTCTTGTTTCTGTGAATGTTTTAGGCTCCAATATGATTTTTCCTTCCTCGTCAAGTTTTGACAATATGGTTTGAATTGGGATCTTGTCACCTATAACCTTATTTAAGCAAGGAACATGGAAAACTTGGTGTGCTCGCGAAGATGTAGACAATTCCAATTTGTAATCCATAGTACCAACCTTTTGCAACACCTTATGATTCTATAGGTTCTACTCTTCTCCCATAATTATTAACAAATTCATGAGAATACCCCGTCAACTCTAGAAATCCCAGAAGATTCCCTAAGGTTGTAAGGGTTTTCCATTCCTTGATGGTTTTAATTTTTTAGGGTCTACTTTAACACCCTCATGAGATACAATATGACCCAAAAATTCTACCTCCTATACCCCAAAGAAATATTTGGAGGGTTTTAAATGCAATTATTTCTCCTCCAATAGTTTTAGCACCCTGCCAACATGTTGAACATGAGCTTTCGAAGACTTTCCATAGTTTAACATATCATCAAAAAATACTAACAAAAAAATTCTAAGGAAGGGTTTGAAAGAAAAATTCAATAAACCTTGAAATATGAAAGGTGCATTAGTAAGGCCAAAAGGCATTACCAAAAATTCATAATTACCATGAGTTTTGAATGTTTTTTTCAAAATGTCTTTTGTCTTCATTCTAATTTGATGATATCCTGAACAAATATCCAACTTGGTGAAGTAAATTTCTCCTTGAAATTCATCCAACAATTCATCAATGGCAAGAATGGGAAATTTATCTTTAATAGTGAGCTTGTTGACTCTCTATAATATGGAAACATATGCCATGATCCATTCTTCTTGTGCACCAATACTATTTGAGAAGAGAAAGAACTTTAGCTAGTTTGAATTATACCCACCTCTATCATTTTTGCAACCATACATTCAATTTCATTCTTTTGGAAATACGGATATTTGTAAGGTCCGATGTTTGGGGGAAAATTTCTTGGAATCAAGTGAATAGCATGATCATGATTGTAAATAGGTGGGATACCTTTCGGAGTCTCAAATAACTTGGAATTATTGTCAAGAGCTATATGGATATCTATAGAAATGGATGACTTAGATGTTTGAACATTTAGTGAGCATAATTGTGCAATTACCCCTCTTTGTTCCTTCTTTAAAAGATTTTCCATGCCATTACAGATTATTATCTTCCTAGGTTTCCTAGGATAACCCTAAATATAAATTCCTTTCCTTCCTAGAACAATTTCAAGAAAATTTCTTGAAAATTAAAAGTTATCGTCCCCAACAATTGTAACCATTGAACTCCTAATACAACATCAACACCACCCATTAGAATAGAAATTATTGAACTATTCAATACATATTCCCCCATGGTTATATTAATATTATGGCACTTTCCCGAGAAACTTATAGTTCTCCATCTGCAACCATCACTTGAAACTCTAGTGTTGGATATAGAAACATATTCAAATCCTTGTCTATCTTACATTGAATAAAATAATGGATACTACCCAAATCAATCATCACTAGTACCTTTTTCTTCTTGATATATCCTTGTATCTTGATATTTTGAGGAGTTGTAATTCTTGATATGTCAGATTGATTTCTTCTATTTCAACCCCTCGAGATGGTTCATGGTGGAGATCTTCTTCTTTTGATGTTTCTTGTTCCTTTTCTTCCTCCTATTTATAATCTATGTAAAATAATTTCTTTTTAGCACACTTATGAACTTTACTATATTTGTTATCATAACTATAACAAAACCCTTTTTGATGTAGGAGCATCTGGACTTAGCCAACAATGTGAAATTTTGTTCACATGTTGTGGCTAAACAAGTTGAAATTCATTGACCTGATGGGTCAAAAGGAAGTTTTACTAAGAGGGTTTGATCTCTCAAGAAATGAGTTGTATTTCATTATTGTAATAAGTTAGAAATTGTCTTATTTTAGGCTCAAAACTGAGTTGTTAGCATAGGTGTGAGATAGAGCTAGGAATTAGAATATTTGTTGTTAGATTTATTAAAAATAGGGATTGATTTGTTAGAGTGATATTCGATTTATAAAGGGAGGAAAAATTTAATGAAAGGAGACAGAGAGGATTGAGGAGTGTATTTAGAGAATGAGAGAAAAATAGTGTGTGGATTTGTATTTTGAGACAGAGGTCTTAATTTGTGTAATCAGGCCCAACACCAAGACTCCGTAACTCTTTTATTATGAATAAATTGGTGTTGTGCGCATGATTATATATACAGCCACAGAGATCCTTGAATGCTTGTTTTCTTTGTATTCGGATGATATTGATGCTTTCTCTATTTTCCTTTTTACAATAGATAATATTGAATTAAAAGAGTAATCGACAAGATTATTATATCATTTTGGTTCCGCAAGCGGAAAACCCAAAATACACTAAGTATCGATGCAAAACACATTTAGATTTAGAATCCGAACTTAAAATTTTATGGATGGAGGTTTTAAATGCTATCAAGTCCATGGAACCCAAATCACATCGCTTTAGTGGAGAGGAATCGGCTTGCTGAATCGCCAAATTTTGACATCGCGATATAACTGGATCCGAAACGTTATAGAGAAGGGGTTATAATCTATCGGGTCTGCAAGCAGTATCGCATTAGCGCTTTAAAGTGGAAAAAGACTAAACAGTGGGCATCACGATTTGCAATTGGCTGATTCAATCGCATCCATTGGATTGCAATCAATTGTGACCATTGGATTGTGGAAGCAATTTTGCTACAGTGGATGGTATTTCGGGCGCGTTAAAATTGTAAGCTATTTGGAAGGGTCGGCACCCAATCCCATTCACTCTTCAACACGTAGAAAATGTAGAGGGGAATAAAACCGCTTTATCGGGTGGTTAACTCCCGATCTATTGTTCTATCCGAAATCTCCGACGACCGTCGGATCTCACCGATCCAGATCGATGCTTCCAAAGTAACAGTGCATTGACTTTTGGCGTACGATAAGCACACCAATATAAAAGGTAAATATCAATGTTTTGCATCATTTTTCAATGTATTTCGATTAAAAAGGAAAACAATTAGCTATATTTAAAAGGGGATCCGTGGGGTGATTTGGGGTTTTTGTGAGTTCCGCTTCCATGCTACATCATTTATGGTATCAGAGCAAACGAAAGGGTTGATTACAGTGAAAATTCCTCCAAGGAGAGGCATTGGTCGAGGAAGACCTGAAGCAAATGCAATTTTACTGGAAGAGGTATAGAGTCTGAGTACGAGAATGGAGACAATTCAGATTGCCCAAAGAAGAGCACCTGATGAAGGAGATGAAAGTTCTTCAGAAGAATCTCCTGCAGAGGAGGTAGTGGACGAAGACAATGAAACTGCCAAAGTCATTAAGATGTTGGTGAAAGTAGGAGGAAAACCTAAGGCAGAAATCCCTATGTATGAAGGGGGCCTGAACGCAAAAGAGCTAATGGATTGGATCAGATCCTTAGACCAGTACTTTGACTATGAAGAGGTTGATGAGAGGAAGATGGTGAAGTTTGCAGTTACCAAATTGAAGGATCATGCAGCTATTTGGTGGGACGAGTTACAAACATCAAAAACGAGGAAAGGGAAGTCCAAGATCAAGCTATGGGACAAAATGGTAAGTAAAATGAAAGCCAAGTTTTTGCCTAAAGACTATCATTTAAATATTTTTAAACAATTGGAAAATTTAAGGCAAAAAGGAATGTCTGTTAAAGAATATACAAAAGAATTTTATAGATTGAATATTAGAGCAGGGCATATAGAGGATGATGTGGAAAAGGTAGCTAGATATATCAATGGCTTAAGGTATGACATACAAGACGAAATTAGCTTGTTAAGTTTGAAGTCTATTGAGGATGCCTATCAAGAAAGTTTGAAGGTAGAAGAAAAGATATTGAGAAAACAAAGTCAAAGGAATAGAGGAAAAAGCTCAATAAGAGGTAGGGGAACTACCAGACTAAGGGGACAACAACATCAACATGAAGCAGGAAGCTCAAGTAGTAGACCACCACAGAGGGGAGAATATAACAGAGGAAGATTTGTGGCTAGAGGAAGAGGATGAGGAAGATATGTTCAGTGTTATACATGTGAAGAATGGGGACATACGTCATGGGACTGTCCTCATAATAAACCAGCAAGCTAGAGGAATGAAAATGTGGCTAAGGAAAAGCCAAAACCACCTCAACTTGTGGAAAAGGAAGAACCCCTTGAAGAAGGTGAATCACTATTATTGATAAGGATTTTACTTAGGGCAGAGCCGGAGATTGGAGAACCAACACAAAGGAAGAATTTTTTTAGAACTACCTATAATCAAAAGGTAAGTGCTGCAAAGTAATAATTGATAGTGGAAGCACTGACAATGTTGTTTCTATAGAGATGGTGGACAAGCTCGGATTATCAAAGGCCATGCACCCTACTCCTTAGAAGGTATCATGATTACAGAAGGGACATCAAATTATTGTGACAGAACAATGCAAGGTGGAGATACAAACTGGTACGTATAAAGATGTGATATTATGTGATGTAATGCCCATGGATGTATGCCATGTATTTCTGGGAAGACCGTGGCAATTTGATCAAAAAACTATTCATAATGGAAGGAGAAACACTTATACTCTGGAGAAGGATGGAACTAAACACACATTGTTTCCATTGAAGGATGATGCTGACAAAGGAACACTTGGAAGTAGTATTATGTTGATAAGTGGAAAGGAGCTGCTACAGGAAGTAGTGAAGAATGAGGAGTTGCATTTTGCTATTGTGGGAAGATGAAAGGTAATTTTGACTTCCACAAACTTGGATGATTTGCCTGAAGAAGTTAAAATATTGTTAAATGATTTTGCTAATATTATTGTGGATGAGTTTCCAAATGCATTGCCACCGATTAGGAGTATTAGTAATCATATTCACCTAATATCAAGAGCAAGTTTGCCAAATAAAGCAGCATACAGATTAACTCCTCAAGAGAATGCAGAAGTTGGAAGACAAGTGCAAGCGCTGATGGATAAGGGGCTAATAAGAGAAAGTCTTAGTCCATGTGTTGTACCAACAGTACTCAGTCCAAAGAAAGGAGGATAATGGTGCATGTGCATAGATTCTAGAGCCATCAACAAGATCACAATTAGGTACAAATTTCCTTTGCCACACATGGATGATTTAATGGAATATTTGAGTGGATCAAAATACTTTACTAAAATAGATTTGAAGAGAGGATATCATCAAATAAGAATCCGAGAAGGCGATGACTGGAAGGCTGCATTTAAAACAAATAGTGGGTTGTATGAGTGGTTAGTGATGCGTTTTGGACTCACTAACGCACCTAGCACATTCATGAGATTAATGAATGAAGTCTTGAAAAAATATGTAGGAAAGTTTGTTATTGTTTATCTTGATGATATTCTAGTTTTTAGTAAAAGTAAAGAAGAACATCTAGAACATATTAAGTTGGTCCTAAGAACTCTGCAGAAAGAGAAACTACTGATAAATATGAAGAAATGTAGTT
Source organism: Pinus taeda (assembly GCA_000404065.3). Lineage (NCBI taxonomy): Eukaryota > Viridiplantae > Streptophyta > Pinopsida > Pinales > Pinaceae > Pinus > Pinus taeda. The sequence goes on along the minus strand of APFE031307931.1, from coordinate 46,377 downwards.
TCATGGATGAAGAACTTGTTTACTTGGGATTTGTACTTTCTAAATAAGGCTTGAAGATGGATCCAGAGAAAGTCCAAGCAATTTGGAACTAGCCTACTCCCATAAATATATTTGAGATACGAAGCTTCCATGGTCTTGCAAGTTTTTATAGAAAGTTTATCAAAGGCTTTAGTCAGATTTGTGCACCAATTCTTGAAACAATCAAGGAGATCAATCAACCATTCAAGTGGAAAAAAGTAGCAGACAAAAAAATTAATTTGCTGAAGAAGAAGATCACAGAAGAACCAATTTTGGCTTTACCTGATTTTTAGAAAGTATTTCAAGTAGAAACAGATGCTAATGGAGTTGCATTTGGAGCAGTTCTAAGTTAGGAGCAAAGACCAATAACATACTTCAGTGAGAAATTGAATGATGCAAAGAAGAAATATTATTCTTATGATAAAGAGTTTTATGCTATTATGCAGGCCTTAAAAAATGGAGATATTATTTGTTGCCAAAAGAATTCATACTATATTCAGACAATCATGCCTTACAGTTCATCAATAACTAACCGAAGCTGAATCAGAAACATGCCAAGTGGGTAGAATTTCTGTAAAGCTTTACTTTTGTAATAAAGCACAAGAGTGGTAAGTCAAATAAAGTAGCAGATGCATTAAGCAGGGTAAGTTTTATTGTGCAAGAATTCAAAGTGGGTGTTGTAGGATTTGAGGAAATGATTGAAATGTACAAGGATGATGCAGATTTCAAAGATATCTATACAACAGTTCAGAATCCAATGAGTCATAACAGAAGTTATTGGTTGGCCTATCTCATTCAAGGAGGCCTATTGTTTAAAAGCAGCAAGTTGTGTATTCCCAAATGTTCCATGAGGGAAAACATAATAAAGGAGAAACTGTTGGGTCCCTATAATACTAGTGATTACCCCATTACTATTGTAGTTATACCCCTTATTAATATTGTTGTGCCCCTATTACCCCCATATTGTTATTACTGTGCCCCATAGAATCCATCTATTGTTATTTTTGTGCCTTTATATTATTATTGTTAGGTGGCTGGTTTTATATTGTGGACTCCTTAGACTCCTATATATAGAAAGGAGGTTTTGTCATTTGAATCATCCAAGAATTGTTCATTTATGTAATTTAAAGGAGGTTTCGCCCTCGAAGAGGCTGAATTCTAAGGCGTTGATCTATCTTTTCTATATTTTCTTGAGCTGGTTTCATAACATTTGGTATCACAGCTTTGGATTCTAGGGTTTCGCTGCTCCAAACAGGTCATCGTGGAATTTTCGGTATAATTTTTTTTTTTCTGTGACATTTCAGAAGTCGCAAAAAAAACCCATTTGAGAATAAATCACGCTGAACCTTGGGTCCGAATTTCAGAGCTTTTCATGCGATATTTGCAGAGATATGATCTGAGGAAGTTGGTCTTTTTGCAGACTCCTGAATTACATTCGAAACAGGTGACCTGGGAAAAATTGTCATAACTTTTTCTCTGGGGACCGGATTGAAATTTCGTAAGAAGGTGTAGAAACAGGATGGACTGTAGTTTCTTGTATGCATCTTTTAGATCCAAAGGTCAAAACAGCGACTCGTGGCACATCGTACAAGTTCGCTCTACTGAACTAGTCTATAATCAAGTCACTGTGGGAGATTTCGCATAACGCTTCCTTGGAGAAACCAATTTGGGTCAGACTTGTGGCATTGGAAAGAGGACACAAAGGGCTACTACATATCACAAATTCAGAACTAGATGATCGGAAAGTACAGAGATACATCAGAGGCAATATCAAGTTCTTACAAAGTGAAAAAAGGTGTGTAGATTTTCTTAAATTTTTTCTTAAGCTTGGTTTGAAAATTTATTTTGAGGGAATTCAAAGGGCATAATAGAGCGTTATTATTGGTAATTGATTCCCCGAGGAAAGAAAATGTAAACGCCTAGTAAGGAGCCTAGAAGCTCTAGCATGACTCATGAAGAAGAAGAAGAAATGTTATATGATATATCAAAATTACAAGAACAAGTGCAACAAATGTCACTTGCACAAAAAGCAACATAATCTAAGATGGATGGTTTAAGGAAATATGTAGAAGCTAAGATGGATGGTTTAAAGAAAGGCGTAGAAGCTAAAATTGATGGCATGGATGATAAGATGGAAGAGTTGAAGATAAATATGAATAAGTTGCTACAAGAAATGGTCAATAAGGGTGAAAGGGTACTAAAGGAAACTCATGATGAGAACAAAAGAAATGTTAATCATGATTCCATAGACTCTAATGTTGGATCAAAGACAAGACCCACCATATTCCAAAAATCGATATGAGGAGTTTGATGGCAAGGATCCCGCAACATGGATATTACAGATGGAGCAATTTTTCGATCTCAATAATGTGCAAAACACACAAAAGGTACGTATGGCAACTTAATATTTGGAAACAAATTAGTTTGTATGGTATCAATGGCTTTGCTCTCGTAAACAATTTATCACTTGGGAAATTTTTACGGAAGAATTGAAAGCACATTATGAGGATACAAAAAGCAACACTTTTTTTAGCCAAATGATAAGTCTCAAACAAAAGGGTTCAATAATGGAGCACATTGAGGAGTTCCAAAAATTGAACATAAGGGTAAAAAATATTCCAGAGGAGCATAGGATTGATGTGTTCATAGGGACTTTAAAGGATAATATCCAACATGATGTTCGCCTTTGGGAACCTGATTCATTAGAGAAGGCATTCAGGTTAGCAAGAAAAATGGAAAATAAAATTATGGCAACCAGGAAGCATACCAGTCACAACTATAAACATGGAAGTGTTGTTACCCTAGCCTTCCACAACCTATAAGGTTGACACCACAACAATTGGAAGAAAAAAGAGCAAAAGGGCTTTGTTACAGTTGTGATAACAAATACACTAAAGGTCATAGTGTGCTGAGAAGAAATTATTCTACATAGATTGTGAAGAGGAAGAAGAAAAGGAGCAAGAAATGTCAAAGGAAGAGGATATAATCCGGGAAAAAAGCCCAGATAAATAAGAAATGAATCTGACCATATCTTGTAATGCATTGGCTAGAATTACCACTCCTCAAACCATTAAGATAGAAGGAAAAATCAAGAAGAAAAAGGTAATAGTGTTCATTGATTAAGGAAGTACCCACAATTTTATTCATTGTAAGGTAGCAAAAGAAATGAATTTCTTCCTATATCCAGCACCAAAGTGTCAAGTGATCGTTGCAAATGGAGGAACAATAAATTCCTTTCGAAAGTGCCATAATATCAATCTATCCATGGGAGAATATGTATTGACTAGCCCAATGCTTTCCATTCCAATGGGAGGTGCTAAAGTTGTACTAGGAGTCCAATGGCTACAGTCCTTGGGTACAATAGCTTTTAATTTTCAAGAACCTTCCATGAAATTTTCTGTGGAAGGAAAGGAAGTTGAATTAACGGGTATTTCAGGGAAATCAGGAAAGATAACTAGCGCTAACGGTATGACAAAGCTTCTAAAAAATGAATAAAGAGGTGTAATTGCACAATTATGTTCGCTAGATGTTTCCACATCGGAATCATCTATTTCTCCAGATCTCCAAAAAGTCTTGGACAATCATTCCAAGGTATTTGAGACTCCCAAAGGTCTCCCATCTATTTGTGATCATGATCATGCTATTCATCTAATTGCAAGAGGTATTCCTCCAAACATCATGTCATACAGATATCCCTATGCCCAAAAGAGTGAAATTGAACGTATGGTTGTAGAAATGCTAGAGGTTGGTATAATTTAACCCAGTTAAAGTTCTTTCTCTGCTCTGGTAGTATTGGTGCACAAGAAGGATGGATCATGGTGAATGTGTCCGGATTATAGGGAGCTCAATAAGATCACTATTAAATATAAGTTTCCCATTTCTGTCATTGATGAATTACTGGATGAATTGCATGGATCAATTTGCTTCACCAAGTTGGATCTTCGTTCAGGATATCATCAAATCAGATTGAAGACTAAAGACATTCCAAAAACAACATTTAGAACTCATGAGGGTCATTATGAATTTTTGGTCATGCCTTTTGGCCTTACCAATGCACATTCAACATTTCCAGGTTTGATGAATTCAATTTTCAAACCATTCCTTAGAAAATTTGTGTTAGTATTTTTTGATGATATACTAATCTACAACAAGTCTTGGAAGGATCATGTTGAACATGTTGACAGGGTGCTACAACTATTGAGGGAGAAACAATTATATGCAAAAAGTCCAAATGTTTCTTTGGAGTCCAAGAGGTGGAATATTTGGGTCATATTGTATCTCATGAAGGAGTTAAGGTAGACCCTAGCAAAATTAAAGCCATTAAGAATGGAAAATCCCCACATCCATAAAGCATCTGCGAGGATTTCTTGGGTTGACAGGGTATTATCGCAAGTTTGTTAAGAATTATGGGAGAATAGCAGCACCTCTAACAACATTATTGAAGAAAGATGCATTTTTCATGGACTCCAGAAGCAACAAAGGCCTTCGAACATCTTAAAGAGGCAATGTGCCAAGCACCAGCCTTAGCTACACCGGACTTCACAAAAACCTTTATTGTGGAATGTGATGCTTCAGGAAATGGAATTGGTGCTGTCCTAATGCAAGATGAAAGACCCATTGCTTTTGAAAGTCGTCCAATCAAGGGAAAGTTTTTAAGCAAAGCTATTTATGAGAAGGAAATGTTGGCAATACTCCATGCACTTAAGAAATGGCGACCCTATCTAATGGGAAGACACTTCAAGGTAAAAACGGATCATGAATTAGCCTTAAATACTTTTTAGAACAAAGATTATCCTCTAAAGAGCAACAAAAGTGGGTCACAAAGATGTTGGGTTATGACTTTGAAATCATCTACAAAAAAGGGAAGCAAAATGTGTTGGGTTGTGTTATATTCTTTCCACGACTAACCAACGTAGTGAATCGGGGGGTTAGAGGGGGGGCAGAGCCCCCCCTTCATTGCGCCGATTGCGTAGCGGGGGGGCGGCAGCCCTCCTTGTCCGGGGGGTTTGAGGGGGGCAGGTAGCCCCCCTCTACGGGGTTCGGGGCAGCGCCTCGAGAAAATTTTTTTTGGACCCTATATTAGGTTGG